>AWOL01S0073995.1:0-35570 GCA_000715115.1 Nicotiana otophora | reverse complement strand
GTTTAAGGGAGTTCACTCGTGTGTAATCCTATTGGGAAATTATTGATACATGTGAGGACTTCTCATATTTTGGGGTACAAAAACATGTGAAGACTTTTAATGTCAATTGAAACTTCTCTTTTTATCTTTTTTAACCAAACCTTTCTTCTTCCCTTTGAAAATCCATATATGACCTCATCACAATTGCAGCCATTTAAAGTCCCCTCTCTACTCTCTACTTTTATGAGGTAATTCCTAATGATTTCACATAATACCATTTCCCTGCAACTCTAATGATGGAATTTGCCATTATTTTTTACTGGTGGTACATTGAACCCTACACGTGAGTGTTTATATTTGCTACTCATTTTTATTATTATTATTATTATTATTATTATTATTATTTCTTGAGCCACTGATTTTGTGGGACCTATTACTCTGTAAAATTTAGAGTTCAACTTTTATATGAATAGTGTGTATTGTTTTTACACTAAATATATTCAGATATTTTGTAATAAGTAAAATTAGTAACTTGAAATATCACAAGGAGTATGATTCTCTATCTTTAATCAATCGTCTCGTTCTAGCCTTGAAAATAAAGATACTCATAGTAAAAAGCGCTTTTCTCCTTAATGAACCTTACGAAATTAGTTAAAACCTAAAGCGGATATTGAACGCCCGTGGGACAAATATTTTTTGTTTTTTTATATATACCAAGTTAACTATACTAGTAGTGTAATACTTTTAAGGGTCGTTTGATTCCGGGAATTAGGATACTAAATAGAATTTTAAGATTGTATTTATCACATATTTAATTACAAATACTAGCTAATATCAGTATAACTTTTATATCAAAATCTTAGTAGTAGCTATCCCATATTGTACGTGGGACAACAATCCCAAGTTTATAAATCCAGCTTAACGCAACAATTCGCCAATTTGCCATGAGATTTTACAACTTTTTTTTGTACTTCAAAAATATCCTATCTAAAGATAAAAACGAATCCAATTTTCTACTAAATCTCATATTTTTCTGGAATTGTAGTTATATTGGTCATTGTTAACCCCTGGATAATCCTCTTTGGAACCAAAAGAATCCCAAGTTTATAAATCTAACTTAATCTATATATTAATTCGTTAATCCGCCATGAGATGATATAACGCCCTTTATACTTCAGAAATACCCGACTCAAAGATAAAAAAGAATCAAATTTTTTGCTACATGCTATATTTCCCTGTAATTATAGTTCTATTGATCATTGTTAACCCCTAGATAATCCTCTTTTGAACCAAATGAACCCTTATTACATTGTAAATGAATACTACAGGTTAAATTTCCAAGTTGTGTGGGCTGGTACCGGGGCGGCAAAACTAACCCAAACTCATTTGACCCGTCCAACCCACCCAAGTTTTAATGGGTCTGGGTTGGAATAATTTTGACGATGGGCTATTTTGGGCTAGCCCAAGTTAACCCATCAAAAATTATCAACCTAAATGGACTCATGATGATGCCCAACTTTGACCCATGAAAATGCTCAATCTTAAAGTCCTATCTTGACCCACGTTCTAGAAAATATTTTCTAATTTTTCTATGTTTGGTTAGTTTAAATGTTTGAAAAATATTTTCTTTATGAATTCGTTTTTCTCCAATTGGTGAAAAATATTTTTCGTATCAAGAGAAGAGAAAATATTTTACAAAATTTCTTTTCAACCTTCCCCATCTCCACCAATCCCCACGACCTCACCCACCACCCCTACCCCACCCCATCCCTACCCTACCCCCACTCTCGCCCGCGCACCACCCAATCCCACCCTTATCCTCGATCCCCCACCCTTAATGTATGAAAATATTATTTAGAGTACTTTCTTTTCATGATGTACAAAAGGTATTTTCTTTTATATCAACAAAATGAATATTTTTTTCATGACGTAGAACAAATATTTTCTTTCATTTCAACAAAATAAGTACTTTCTTTTCATAATGCCGAATGATTTATTTGACTAACTATTATTGACAAAAAATAATGTCGAAATTTTTTATTTTGTTGAAATAAAAAGGAAAATACTCTATCTACAACATTAAAAGAAAATATTTTTTTCTACAATAAGAAAAGAAAGCACTCTTTTTGTTGAAACAAAAGAAAATATTTTTCTACAACATGAAAAGAAAGTACTCATTTTGTGAAAAAAAAAAATACCTTTTCTACATCATGAAAAAAAAGTATTCTTTTTGTTAAAATAAAAGAAAATATTTTTTCTACATCATAAAAAGAAAACATTCATTTTGTTGAAATGAAAAAAAAATATTCTATTTACAATATTAAAATAAAGTATTCTAAATAATATTTTTATTTAGGATGAGGGTTGGGGTGGTGAGAGGTAGGTTGGGGTGGGTGAAAAATTCTAATTTTGCTACTTTTTTTTATTATTCTGATCAATGTTATTATTGTAAGACGAATAACTATCAAATAAAATTTTAAATCCAAATTGAGGAAAGAAATCATTCGGCATGAATTGACATTTATTCCAAAATATAAGATAATTTTTATATATGCTTGTTTAAAAGTTGAGAATATTACAAATATTTTGGTCAATTTGGGAAAGTTAAGTTACAACCCATTGTTTAGCTTATCTTGACTCAACTCATCTAAACATAAGTGAACTTTGGACAGGATTAGGCAATAACCCATTTAATGAGTCAGCCTATCATGACCGGCCTAAACAGCCCATTTGCCACATCAGCCATCAAATTCAAAACTAGATCTTTGATCTGATGGCTTAGATTTCAACATCGAAAGATCATGAAATTGTTTCTTTGTTCTTTTCTTCTTATTTATTTATTTATTATTATTTTGGAACTAGAGGAAAAGATTGAATTTGGTCCTTGAAAAGTGAGTGATAATGATGAGAAGAGTATCTCGAAGACTGCAAAAGTTAAAAGTGGTATGGAAGACAGAATAAGATGTTGGTAATTATGTTAATATACTTGATTTGTTACGACAAGGTGGGTTGCTTTGATGGTAAGCACCCTCCACTTCCAACCAAGAGGTTGTGAGTTCGAGTCACCCCAAGAGCAAGGTGGGGAGTTCTTGGAGGGAAGGATGCCGAGGGTCATTTGGAAACAGCCTCTCTACCTCAGGGTAGGGGTAAGGTCTGCGTACACACTACCCTCCCCAGACCCCACTTGTGGGATTATACTGGGTTGTTGTTGTTGTTGTATACTTGATTTGTTACATTACTGCTTCCACATAATTACCAACCTTTGTTAGCATGAACAGTATCATATTAACAATTTATTTTTTCTGATACAATATTAATTGATCAATGAATTAATGAATTGGATGGTAATCCATTAAAGCGGTACATAAGGTTGGTTCAGAACTTCGTGAGATAGTTCAGGTTCGATGATCGGGAGAAGCAAAACGAAATAAGGATTTGGCTGATTAACTTTACCCCCTCAAAGTTAATATATTGGGACAAGCTACCCCTCAAACTCTAGAAAGGGACAATTTACCCCTCTTAATCATACATTTTTCAGCAAGTTTTACGATTATTCCAACTTTAGTATTGAGTAAAGGATAAAAAAGTTATCATAAAAACAAGTTAATGTTATAAAAGTATTAACTGAACACCATTCATGATTAGTGATGATATCAATTTTCCATATTTGGATTAGAATTTGCTTGAAGAAAAAAATTGTGAAGATTGATGGACCACAAATCTATTAAGGTAGTTAAAAGAGAAACTTAATTAATGTTTGGTCCACTTAATCTAAGCTGAACTACTTTATTAGAAGGAAATTAGATAGAGATGCTATTGGTGTCAAAGCCCTAATTAATCTTTATTTTAATGAACTTTTTGCCTGTCTTATGTCTACCTTTTCTCCAACATTTTTCATCATGTTTAATTATTTTTTACAGCACTGTTAGATTTCATTACTGAGATCACCAGTTAAGTTCAGAATATGCATTTAGTTCCACCAACATTCATTTAAAAATCTATCATAACGTAATACTATTTTTTGTTTTAAATTTTAGGATTTGGAGGTAATATTTATTTGCTTTTAGATGGTTTTGTTGGGTATAACCTGTCCAAGATATTCTTAACATGCGTTGTTGTCCGCTTTAGAACAAGTTTGTACTGATTTCCTTAAAAGACCTACACCGTCTATACTGTGTAAACTCCTAATCATTTCAGCTATTAATGCAAAATTTTGTTCACACCCAACAATCTCCCACTTCAAACTAAGTTCCATGTGGCCCATTACCACGATCCACGAGTCTCCCTTTGAACTAGCCCATTACTATGATCTACGAGTCAATTTTCAAGATTCATTATGTGTCACCTACATTGTTAGAGTATTATTGCAATCGAATCCCACAACTGGCTTTTTCTTGTTATGCGTCTCTAAGCTCGTAAGGGTAAGCAAATCGAGCCCCGCAATATTCGCCATCGCCATATTGGCCCGCCGAGTCTGGGCTCATATATCAATTGTTGGGCTAAATCAACCCAAAAATACTTTAACATAATGTGATATTATCCGCGGTGGATTAATTCCGCACGATTTTTCTCAAAAGACATCATACCATTAAAAGATCTCTACACATTATATATATATATATATATATACACTCCCAATCTTTTCATAAAAGGAATCATGTGGTGATAACAATGAGAAATTTTTGGTTCATTATGTGAATCATCATAAAGTGCCAAAAGATAACTGCAACTCCTCTGCTTGATCGATGTGGATATTAGGAAGAAAAAAAAAATAGATATATGTTATCCTGCCTGTGCTTGAGATATACATGCCTAACCGCATTCCTACTTCGTATCACCTCCGTTTAAAACCGCAATACAAGATTTTGCCCAAGTTTCGAGGTACATACATATACAAGATTTTTACCGAAATTTATAGGATCGGATGATCCCTCAACGTTCAACGAACAATGGTGTTCAAACTTTGCTGCAAAAAACAAAAACTTAGTAGTTAAGTGGAGAATAGTAAAGGCACAAGCCCAATTATTCACCGAGTTTCTGATAGCATTCAGAATTCGAGCTAGATTTGATGAAATGTGTGATGCAAACCCTAGATTTTAGAGAGAAAATAGATGAGCATATGGAGACAGAAAATGATATTATTGAGTGATTGAAAAATCTGTACAAGGTAAAAAATAGATCTCTTTATATATTTACATCAAAAGAATGGACATATTGAATAATTAAACTAAGTCTAATGGGTCAAGGAGGCTGCAATTGGGCATGGTCACCCTTATTGGGTTTGTTGAACTCTGTAGTGGGCTGAGACAGATCTAGAACTCCAACAGCCCCCCTCAAGCTGGAAGGGGAGCCCATTCTAAGCTTGGAAATGAAGTTCTGTTGTTGAACACCTAGCAAAGACTTGGTAAAAACATCAATAATCTGAGAAGAAATTGAAGTAGAATGTAAACTGATAAGCCCAGCCTTTAAAGCATCCCTAAAAAAATGGCAATCCGTTCATGGAAGACGGGATTCTTGGCAATGTGGATAGCCGAATGACTATCATAATAAACCTCAACATGAACCAAATTGGCAAGACCAAACTCACTCAATAGTCGAACAACCCAAACAACCTCAGCAACTAGCAACCTAAGAGCTCTATATTCTGTTTCATCAGAAGAGAGAGCAATAGTTGGTTACCTTTTAGATTTCCATGAAATGGGACAGCCACCAAGAAACAAAATAAGACCACTGACTGACCGACTGGAATCAGCATAACCGGCCTAGTCAGAGTCACAATATCCTTTGAGATCAAAACCAGTAGAATTAGGAGAGAAATACCCAAAGTTGGAGTGCCAGCCAAGTACCTAAGAACATGGTACGCAACATCCAAATGGGGCAATCTAGGGGCTGACATGAATTGACTTAGGTGTTGAACCGTAAAAGAAATGTCTATCCTAGTGTGTTGCAAAAAATTCAGTTTGCCCACGAGCCGTCTATACAATGAAGGATCATATAACAAGTCCCCAACCTCAGAGGACAACTTAATATGAGGATCAAGGGGAGAAACCACAAGGGTAACATCTGAACCACAGAACTCTAATAGAAGGTCCTGGAGAAACTTGTGTTGGTTGATCAGGAAACTAGAGGATTGCTTGACAACCTCAAGCCCAAGAAAATAATGTATCTCACCAAGATCTTTGATCTTGAATTGGGCATCCAAAAATCTTTTGAGAGCATCTATCTCAGAGAGACTGTCCACAGATACAAGAATATCATCAACATAAATAACCACCACAGTCAAACAACCATCATAAAGCTTAGTAAACAAAGAGTAATCATTTAAACTAAGTTGGAACCCTTAGATTGAAGAATAGTAGACAACTTAGCATACCACTGCCTTGAAACTTGTCTAAGGCCATAAAGAGACTTATGAAGTTTACAAGCAAGAGTAGAATTATCAGTGGACTGGACAGACAAACCAGAGGGTATCTTCATGTATACCTCTTCGTCTAAATTACCATGCAAAAAAATATTATTTACATCCAATTGAAAAACAACCCAATTTCTTTTAATAGCCACAGTCAACAAACATCTAACTGTAGTAAACTTGACCACAAGAGAAAAAGTCTCAGTGAAATCCACTCCCTCTCGTTGATTATCACCCCTAATGACTAGTCTAGCTTTGTATCTTTCAATAGAACTATCTGCTTTATGTTTTATCTTATACACCCTTTTACAAGGAATAACTTTCTTTCCTGAAGGAAGAGGCACAATAGACCAAGTATTATTTACCTCCAAAGCCTGAAATTCCTTCATCATAGCCTTCTACCAAGCAGTATTTGAAGCAGCCTGATGATAGAATTGAGGCTCAAGTTGGCAACTCTCAGAGGAAGAAGAGGGAATAGCCTTGGAATCAGAAACATAGGTGCATACATAATCACTTAAATAAGCAGGAGTTTGAGTTGGTCTACCAGATCTTCTGAGAGGTGGAGCAGAAGTAGTAGGGCTGCTAAGAGGAATAAAAGAGGGAACATAACTACTGGGAGCTGAAAAGGGAGGAGAAGATGGAGAAGAAGAGACATAAAAGGGAGAAGTAGTAGGTGATGAGGGAGATGGAGGAGGGAACAAGTGAGTAGCAGGGAAGTTAGAGTAAGGAAAAATATGTTCATGAAACACTACATCTCTTGAATGAAAAATAGCAGAAGTGGACATGTTCAACAATTTATAAGCTTTCTTGCCAGTACTATAATCAATAAAAACAACTGGAATTGTCCTAGACTTGAACTTGGCCCTATAGGCTTAGGCACAACAACAAAACATAAACAACCAAAAGTCTTTAAATGTGTGAAGGAAGGAGAATGTCCATGCAGAAGTTCAAAAGATGATTTATGTTGAAGTAAAGGAGAGGGGAACCTATTGATAAGATATGTTGTTCTTAAAACACACTCACCCCAATACTTAACAGGCAATTTGGATTGAAAAAGGAGTGTCCTAGCAGTCTCAAGAAGATGTTTGTGCCTCCTTTATACCACACCATTTTGTTGAGGTGTGTGTGGGCAGGAAGTTTGATGGATAATGCCATGAGCATATAAAAAAAAAGAAACAGCTTCAGAATTACTACCCAGCTCAAATGCATTGTCTGATCTTACAATTTTAATAGGGGAATCAAACTGAGTATGAACCATATGAATGAAAGATTTCAAAACAGTGAAGGCATTAGCCTTAGAAGACAAAAGGTGAGATCATGTAGCCCTGGTAAAGTCATCCACAATAGTAAAAAGGACAATTGAAAAGGACAAGTAAAATGAATGAAACTTTCAAGAAAAGGAAGTCTTTGCTGCCCATAGGACAAATAGGGCAAAGAAAAATTTGCTTTTGAGGTAATTTACCAGAAAGACGGGTAATATGTTTCATTTTAGTGAAATGAACATGGCCTAATATCAAGTGCCACTTATGGTCAACAGACAAAGTAGAAACAACAGAAACATCAAAGCCAGGTAAAACAATATCAGAAGGAATAGACACATAAGAACAAGAAGTAAAACTGCTATTATTCAAATTATTTACACTGGCAGTTATGGTATTTACAGAGAAAAGAGTAGAAGAACCAGAATCACAGAAAGCATTAGATTACATAATGTATAGCCCCTTCTGAAGTATACCAAGAACCAAAGGCTTCTTTAGAAAAGGGCCTTGAAACAAAGCACAAAGAGCAGGAGTAAAGAAAGCATTACACTTGAGATGAAGAAGCAATTGATGCAAAGAAATCAGATTATAGTGAAAGGAAGGGACCAATAACACATGGGGAAGAGAAATAGTGGGAGAAAGAGAAAGTAATCCAGTACAGGTAACCTTAACCTTATACCTATTTGGGAGAGTTACAAGGTAAGGCAAAGGTAGAGGTGTGATATCATTAAGTAAAGATTTGTAAGGTGTCATGTGATTATTAACACCAGAGTCAATGATCTACAAACTATCATCTACTTTAGAGAAATTGCAAGCATGATATATACAATTACTAAAATCAGCACTACTTATCAAACCTGCAAAATTGGCAGAGGCAACACTAAGGTCCTGAGTAGTGGAAGATTGCTTGGACAGTTGAAGCAAAGAAACCACCTGTTCATATTGCTCTTTTGACAAAATATTGCCCCCAATATCGAGTGGAACAACCTTGGATCCTTCAGTAACATGATTGTCAGGCGCACTTGCTTGAGATGGATCTGAGATAAGAGCATAAACTGCTGTTCTTTTGAATTTAGAGCTAGAACCAGGGGGATATCCATGCAATTTGTAACATTTATCAATCAAATGTCCGGTCTTCTTACAATATCTGCATACCATATTAGAATTCCCTTTTCTGGAAGCATCAAAATTCACCTTATTAGAAGCATCAAAACGGAAACTTGGAGTAGCATGTTGTACCTCTACGTGACTCTCATCCTCAATTAACATAGCATAGACACTATCAATGTCAGACAACGACTTCATGAGTAAAATATTCCTCCGAACACCAGAATAAGCCTCATTCAAACCCATAAGAAATTGATCCACCTTTTGTTCATCCTCCAACTTCTGAAATGCCTCCTTACATCCACAGCTACATTCTGGGTATGAGATTGTAACGACCCGACCAGTCGTTTTGCGTATTACAGCCTCATTTCCCTATTTACTGCTCAATTTAAACTTTACAGTTGTTTTATGACTTACCGAGTTAGTAGGTTCGGTTCCGGAATGATTTCAGAGTGAAATAAGACACTTAGTCTCTTAGTTGAAAATTTAAGTTGGAAAAGTTGGTCGGATATTGACTTATATATAAATGACCTTGGAATTGAATTCTGATGACTCCAGTAGCTCCGTATGGTGATTTTGAACTTAGGAACGTGTCCGGAATTTTTTTGGAGGTCCGTAGTGGAATTAGGCTTGAAATGGTGAAAGTCGAATTTTGGAAAGTTTGATCGGGGGTTGACTTTTTGATATCGGGATCGAAATCCAATTCTGAAAATTTTAATAGGTCCGTTATGTCATTTATGACTTATGTGCAAAATTTGAGGTTAATCGGACTTGATTTGATAGGTTTCGGCATCGAATGTAGAAATTAAAAATTCTTAAGTTTCATTAAGCTTGAATTGTGGTGTGATTCATGGTTTTAGCATCGTTTTATGTGAATTGAGGTTTTAAATAAGTTCGTATGATGGTTTAGGACTTGTTAGTGTATTTGGTTGAGGTCCCGAGGGCCTCGGGTGAATTTCGGATGGTTAACTGATCAAAAGTGTGACTAAAATAGCTGCTGCAATTTTGCTTCTGCTGGAAATTCGGAGAGCCCAGAAATCGAACTCAGGGTCGAGGGCCATGATCGAAGGCCAGGATCGAGGGCCAGGATCGAGGGTCAGGATCGAGGCAGGACCGAGGGCCATAATCGAGACCTAGGATCGAGGACCATGATCGAGGCAGGACTGAGGACTGTCTAGATAGAATTATAAAGCAGGGGACTTCGTCCCATTCGCCTTTTTTGACAAATTGGAGCTTGAGGAGAGGCGATTTGATAGATTTTCAAGGAAAAACATTGGGATTCGAGGCGTTTGGAGGCGAATTCACGAGGCAAAGGCTTAGCAGAATAAGAATTTTACGGTTTGAGGTAAGTAACAGTTTTAAATCTAGTCCTGAGGGTATGAAACCCCAGATTATTGTGTTATGTGAGTATTTTGGAGGTGACGCACATGCTAGGTGACGGACGTGTGGGCGTGCACCGTANAGGCTTGAAATGGCAAAAGTCGAATTTTGAGAAGTTTGACCAAGGGGTTGACTTTTTGATATCGGAGTCGAAATACGATTCTGAAAATTTTAATAGGTCTGTTATGTCATTTATGACTTGTGTGCAAATTTGAGGTTAATTGGACTTGATTTGATAGGTTTCGACATCGAATGTAGAAGTTGAAAATTCTTAAGTTTCATTAAGCTTGAATTGGGGTGTGATTCGTGGTTTTAGTGTCGTTTTATGTGAATTGAGGTTTCAAATAAGTCCGTATGATGTTTTAGGACTTGTTGGTGTATTTGGTTGAGGTCCCGAGGGCCTCGGGTGAATTTCGGATGGTTAACGGATCAAAAGATGGACTAAAACAGCTGCTGCAATTTTTCTTCTGCTGGAAATTCGGGGAGCCCAGAAATCGAGCCCAGGGTCATGGGCTAGGATCGAGGGCCATGATCGAAGGCCAGGATCGAGGGCCAAGATCGAGGGCCATGATCGAGGGCCAAAATTTGAGGGCCAAGATCGAGGGCCAGGATCGAGGCAGGACCGAGGGCCATGATCAAAGCCATGATCGAGGCCCATGATCGAGGCCCAGGATCGAGGACCATGATCGAGGCCATGATCAAGGCAGTACTGAGGGATGCCTGGGCAGAATTATAAAGCAGGGACTTCATCACATTCGCCATTTTGACAAATTGGAGCTTGAGGAGAGGCGATTTTTGATAGATTTTTAAGAAAAAAACATAGGGATTCGAGGCGTTTGGAGGTCAATTCATGAGGCAAAGGCTAAGCGGAATAAGAATTTCACGATTTGAGGTAAGTAACGGTTTTAAATCTGGTCCTGAGGGTATGAAACCCCAGATTATTATTTTATGTGAGTATTTTGGAGGTGACGCACATGCTAGGTGATGGGCGTGTGGGCCTGCACCGTGGGAATTGGGACTTGGTCCATTCCATGAAACTAGAAAGTTGAATAAGCTTGTCATTAGCTATGTGCCCTTTCTTTGCTATAAATATTTGACAGTGATGCATGCTTAGGCTATGTGATGGTGCTGTAAAGATCACAAAGGTCTTGTACATGTTGAATTATCTGCTAAATTGTTGTTTTATACTCAGTCACAGTTTACTTGTTTATTTTATCTCAGTCTCTATTGTTCATTATTGATGCATCATATTAATGTTATTTGGGCTGAGTATCACGACTATTGAGAGCCCTAGAGACTGGAGAGATTTATGACTGAGTGAGGTCGAGGGCCTGATTGTGAGATATTATACTATAGCACGTGAGTTGTCCGTACAACACGTGAGTTGTCCGTGCGGATCCTTATATTATACTATAGCACGTGAGTTGTCCGTGCAGATCCAGATATTTACACTATGGAACGTGAGTTATCCATACAGCACGTGAGTTATCCGTAAAAATAATAGCGCTTGGGCTGTAGGAGCCCCTCCAGGGTCTGTACAACCCTAGTGAGCGCGGGTACCCATTGAGTGTGAGTGTTGAGGGCTGAGAGTCGAGTGGTTAAGCTGTTGTGACGAGTTGAGTAACTGTTGTCCTGAGAGGTTGTAATTGCTTTTCATTTGTCATTGCACTTAGTTACTATCTGTCATTGTTGTGAAATTCTCTAAAGATTTTATATCCAGATTACATGAACTTGTACTATATAAAACTGATTTGACTTAAACTGCTGGAATTGATAGCATGTCTACTCTTTGCTGGAATCACTGAAAATGAACTATAACTGTGTAGCTCGTCACTATCTTTAGTTCCTTATTTATTATTATTACTTGCTGAGTTGGTTGTACTCATACTACACCCTGCACTTCGTGTGCATATCCAGGTGTTCCCGGACATAGCGGGTATTGATTCTTTTGCACAGTTGATGTTTTCAGAGATTCTGAGGTAGCTATCGTGTTTCGCAGACCTTGCATCTCCTTCCCTATCTCTTTAATTATTGTATTTGGTCTCAGACTGTTATGGATCGTATTTTCCAAACTTGCTTTCATAGTAGATGCTCATGTACTCAGTAACACCAGGTTTTGGGAGTGTTTGTATCGGTATTTGCAAGATTTATGGATTGGGTTTAAATATTATATTTTCATACTTAAAAGAAATTATGGTTTATTGAGATTGAAGGCTTGCCTAGTATCGAGATAGGCGCCATCACGACAGGTTAGAATTTTGGGTCGTGACAAGTTGATATCAGAGCTCTAGGTTACATAGGTCTCACGAGTCATGAGCAGGTTTAGTAGAGCGGATCGGTACGGGGACGTCTGTACTTATCTTCGAGAAGCAATCGAACCCTTAAAAAAATTTCACTTTCTTGTATTTTATCATGCGGAATTGATTCAACTTGAAACATAACTATTTGAATTCCTTCCACGCATATGTGTGCGCAGGTGAGCGCTCGATATCAGTTGTGTATCGCTGGCTTGTGATTCCATGAACGAGGTTCGATATGAGTATTCTGTATTTTGTTAATGGGCCAGTCTGGAGGACTTGAGGCCGGGGTTAGACTGCAGCTTAGGCTCGGTAGTTTCGATTGTGAGAACTTGTACATTTGGACCCCTATATCCGGTAATGTCCCTACGAGTAGAATTTGTGGCTCGATGAGCAATTGAATGGCTATATGATAAGTATGATGTGATTGAGGGATGTGTTCAGATGGGTTGAATGTGACGAATAAAGTTTGTTTATGACTCAAGAGTTTACTATTGGGTACTTTATTTCTGTCTTGATTTGACGTATAGTCTCGGGTTGTGAGTGTATTGAAGGATCTTTCACGTTGTTAAATTGTGGAATAAATTAAATTCTTATGTCTTGTCAATGAGTTTGGACTCAAGAATAGTAAGTGATTGTGTAGTAATTATGGTTGCGAATGGGTATTTCTAATGTTGATGGCTCGAGAAAGATGATCTTCGAAAATGCTTAGAATCGGTAACATTTTATTGGTTCAGGTGCGACAGAGATGCATTTTGATTTGATGCAACAGTTGGTCAGCAAAGTGTGAGGGAAGACATGACGGGAAGTGTTTCGCGGTGGTTGACGTACTAGCAAGTCAAGTAGGAGAAGTAGAGGTTGAGAAATTGCTTAAAGGAGATGGTTTAACCGAAGTAAGAGTGGCAGATTAGCATATGGATTATGTGGTAGGATAGTCGCGTGCCTTGAGAAAGTGTAGAACCGTTTGGAATCGTGATAGAATGTGATTTGGCCTACAGACTTTATTTGGAGTGATGGTTATTGTACAGAGAAAGATTGAATATAGCAGAAAGGAGTTTGTTTGAAATGAAGAGGGATGTGAAGATCTGATTATCATTTCAGGCGCAATATGACTTGAGTTCTGAAGGTATTGTTGAACTTTCAGTTGATGTCAATAAGGAAAGTGCAGACTTATACAAATGGTGGGCGAGCATGTGCTCAGGAGAATTTACTGATTACGTAGTCATTGCACCCAGTGCAGCGTCGTTGGAAGATGTCGGTAAGGAATTTCATATGTGGGTTATCTCCTGTGAGCAGTTAGCGGTGGCATGATACTGATGAAGCTTCTGCGAGGAATATTACTTGCTACCCGGTAAGAGATCGAGTGTGTGACTGTGGCTGGTGATTCCAAATGTTCATGAAAAGCTTAACAAAAGACTTCGAGAAGTCTGGCGGGTTAACGGTGCGAGATCATGGTAATTGAGAAGGAGAAATCCTTGCGGGTTCTAAGTTTATATAATTGCAGCTTAAATCTAAGTGGGGGAGCCTGCTATTGACAATTTGATTTCATGATTATGTGTTAAATTTTAGTTTTGGTCGAAAACATACTTGTGGATCAGTTATGACTTGCAGAGATGGAGATCGAGGATGACTTGAGTAAGGAAATTCCTGAATACGGGTTATATGGCACTTTATAGGAATACAGAAATCATGGAATGATTAAATTATTATTTTGAAGAACGTAGTGCGCACGGAGCATGAATTTGATTGGTGGTGTTAAGGCATGGTTACTTCTTTGGGGGTTGTTGTGCTAATGGGGCTTGTGCCTTTCGGCCCGTTTGGGCGGCGAAATTTAGATTTGAGCAAAGTGGGTGACTCCCGAGAAAATTCAAATGGGTTTGAGAATTATATATAGCAATTGAGAATGTTTTCAGACTTGTGTATGGATAAAATATGAGATTTGAATTTGAAGGTGTCGGGACTTGCGGTAATTTTGTATGACTATGGATTCTACATTTCATTATAAGAAAGGAATGATGAACAATTTTAAATTCACATAAGGTATTTTAGAGAGAGTGTTACGGTTGTGGTATTTATGGGGTAATTATGATGTTATGAGACTTTACAGAAATTTTGGTGGCAAAATTCTTGGGTTTGGTGACCTGCGTGGCTTGGTCGAGTTAGAGGGATTCAGTTGTGATAGCTTGGTTATGTGCAAATAGATTTCAAAGTGTTCTTAATAGTTTCTACCATGGGTTGAACCGGATATATTCTACCGGTGTAGGGAACATGGTGTGTATTATGAATTCCTCCTGGAAGGAAGCAAGATAAAGGTTACTGAATGACCGGGTATGTAATTTGCTGGTTACCCAAAGTTGATAAATGAGATTCTCGTGCTTGTCACATGATGGCATGATAGATGTGGTTTGTGGCGCGGGATTAAGATTTACATGTACAAAGTGACAATTCATTCTTGAAAGGAAGATCACGAATTTTGGACAGAATGGTCAATTTCAGATAATTAGATGAATGTTATAACTGCTCGGTAACCCCTGAGAAGGGTGCGCATTTCAAATGGCGCATTGTGTTTTGACTTACGGATGTTCATTGGTATTGTAGTACTCACCTGGTTGATAGACTGCTGATATTCAAATTATTGCTATGTGGCACGGAAGAACTATGAAAGTATTCCTCGTGGGAAGATCGTGAATGGAAGATGTGTTAGTCATTCTAGTGCTGGAGTTGGGATTAGTTACAGTGATTCATGTGTTTGATGAATTTGGAGACTGGGAGTTCTCAGAAGTATATTATTTCGGTTGCCTGTTTGAGGTGAGTATTTTATTTTAACTCAGTGGAGGCACTAGTTGCATTAATTATTTGTGATAGCAGACTTTGCACATGCTTACGCTATGGCATATTATTTATACCAGTCCAGGAGCATGAGAATCTTATTTTATTATCATATACATGTGTACTTGTTTAATTGCTCATGTATGATATGCTGGGACTAGAGGCCTGTGACCATGTCAGGCGATTTATATTATTGGCACGTGAGTTGTCCGTGTCGTGTGTGGGAATTCTATTTCTATAATAATTTATCCGATTTATTAATTTTCTTCCTCTACAATTATGCACATGCGCCTATGGTTATCCTCTTCACGAAAATTGAGGAGTTGGTTGTAGCAGTGCGGTTGTGGTGGTGCTTATTGAACTTGCAATATAGTTCTTTTCTTTGAGACACCTCCCATATTTGGGTACACGGATTGCACAATTGTGGCTTGAGTTATATTGATGTGGCGTGTTTGTGGGATAGCTGTGTTTAATAATATAAGGTTATTGAACCTAGAATAGGTACTGTCAGGTTTGATTATGGTATATTCGGGAGGATAATATTGAAAGTCTACTTAGAAGGTGATTATGGTTCTGGTCGGGGCGAGAGAGCTCTGTGGCTAGTTGATCTGATGAGTGGTTATGAGTTTTGATTGTTTCTTTCATCAATGGCAGTGTACAAAGGTTTTGGAATGGGATTCTGTTGAATGCAGGGTTTTATACTAGTACTTGGTTGGTTTTGAGTAGTTACTGTGATCAAAAATGGTGTTACGAGTATGCGAGTTGTATTGTATGTTATGCGATTGTATCTAGGATTATGGTTATGGCTGGGTACAGCTTGTTCAGGTTTATACAGTGGGTAGATGTGAGATTTTTGTCTTGAAAAGAATTCTGGATGTTAGAAATTTGGCTCCAAGGTTTTTGGGCTAAGGTTAAATTAATGATTTTCTGTTATGTTGTACGGTCAGGCCTATATAGAATAGGGTGACGTGAGATTACCCTGGGTATATGCGTGGTAAGGTGGAATAGAGATTTTAAGGTTAAGAACAACTCTTGGCACGTTCGAGGACAAACATATGTTTAAGTGGGGGAGAATATAACGACCCGACCGGTCGTTTTAGTATTACAGCCCCGTTCCCCCATTTACTGCTCTATTTATGCTTTACAGTTGTTTTATGACTTACCGAGTTAGTTGGTTCGGGTCCGGAAGGATTTCGGAGTGAAATGAAACACTTAGTCTCTTAGTTGAAAACTTAAGTTGGAAAAGTTGGCCGGATATTGACCTATGTGTAAATGACTTCGAAATTGAATTCTGATGAATCCAGTAGCTCCGTATGGTGATTTTGGACTTAGGAGCATGTCCGAAAATTTTGTTGGAGGTCCGTAGTGGAATTAGGCTTGAAATGGCAAAAGTCGAATTTTGAGAAGTTTGACCAAGGGGTTGACTTTTTGATATCGGAGTCGAAATACGATTCTGAAAATTTTAATAGGTCTGTTATGTCATTTATGACTTGTGTGCAAATTTGAGGTTAATTGGACTTGATTTGATAGGTTTCGACATCGAATGTAGAAGTTGAAAATTCTTAAGTTTCATTAAGCTTGAATTGGGGTGTGATTCGTGGTTTTAGTGTCGTTTTATGTGAATTGAGGTTTCAAATAAGTCCGTATGATGTTTTAGGACTTGTTGGTGTATTTGGTTGAGGTCCCGAGGGCCTCGGGTGAATTTCGGATGGTTAACGGATCAAAAGATGGACTAAAACAGCTGCTGCAATTTTTCTTCTGCTGGAAATTCGGGGAGCCCAGAAATCGAGCCCAGGGTCATGGGCTAGGATCGAGGGCCATGATCGAAGGCCAGGATCGAGGGCCAAGATCGAGGGCCATGATCGAGGGCCAAAATTTGAGGGCCAAGATCGAGGGCCAGGATCGAGGCAGGACCGAGGGCCATGATCAAAGCCATGATCGAGGCCCATGATCGAGGCCCAGGATCGAGGACCATGATCGAGGCCATGATCAAGGCAGTACTGAGGGATGCCTGGGCAGAATTATAAAGCAGGGACTTCATCACATTCGCCATTTTGACAAATTGGAGCTTGAGGAGAGGCGATTTTTGATAGATTTTTAAGAAAAAAACATAGGGATTCGAGGCGTTTGGAGGTCAATTCATGAGGCAAAGGCTAAGCGGAATAAGAATTTCACGATTTGAGGTAAGTAACGGTTTTAAATCTGGTCCTGAGGGTATGAAACCCCAGATTATTATTTTATGTGAGTATTTTGGAGGTGACGCACATGCTAGGTGATGGGCGTGTGGGCCTGCACCGTGGGAATTGGGACTTGGTCCATTCCATGAAACTAGAAAGTTGAATAAGCTTGTCATTAGCTATGTGCCCTTTCTTTGCTATAAATATTTGACAGTGATGCATGCTTAGGCTATGTGATGGTGCTGTAAAGATCACAAAGGTCTTGTACATGTTGAATTATCTGCTAAATTGTTGTTTATTACTCAGTCACAGTTTACTTGTTTATTTTATCTCAGTCTCTATTGTTCATTATTGATGCATCATATTACTGTTATTTGGGCTGAGTATCATGACTATTGAGAGCCTTAGAGATTTGAGAGATTTATGACTGAGTGAGGCCGAGGGCTTGATTGTGAGATATTATACTATAGCACATGAGTTGTCCGAGCAACACGTGAGTTGTCTGTGCGGATACTTATATTATACTATAGCACATGAGTTGTCCATGCAGCACGTGAGTTGTCCGTACGGATCCAGATATTTATACTATGGCACGTGAGTTGTCCGTGCAGATTATAGAGCTTGGGCTGTAGGAGCCCCTCCGGAGTCTGTACACCCCCAGTGAGTACGGGTACCCATTGAGTGTGAGTGCTGAGGGCTGAGAGCTGAGTGGTTAAGCTGTTGTAACGAGTTGAGTAACTGTTGCCTTGAGAGGCTGTACTTGCTTTTCATTTGTCATTGAACTTAGTTGTTATCTATCATTATTGTAAAATTCTCTGAAGATTTTATATCCGGATTACATGAACTTGAACTGTATAAAACTGATTTGATTTAAACTGTTGGAGTTGATAGCATGTCTACTCTTTGCTAGAATCACTGAAAATGAGCTGTAACCGTGTAGCTCGTCACTATCTTCAGCTCCTTATTTATTATTGTTACTTGCTAAGTTGGTTGCACTCATACTACACCCTACACTTCGTGTGCAGATCCAGGTATTCTCGGACATAACGGGTGTTGATTCTTTCGCACAGTTGATTTTTCCAGAGATTCTGAGATAGCTGCCATGTTTCGTAGACCTTGCCTCTCCTTCCCTATCTCCTTAATTACTATATTTGGTCTCAGACTATTATGGATCGTATTTTCCAAACTTATATTCATAGTAGATGCTCATGTATTCAGTGACACCAGGTTTTGGGAGTGTTTGTATCGGTATTTGCGAGATTTGTGGATTGGGTTTAAATATTATATTTTCAAACTTAAAGAAATTATGGTTTATTGAGATTGTCGGCTTGCTAGTATCGAGATAGGAACATTGGGAGATGGAAGCAAGGCCTTTTCTGATTTGAAAGAGCTTAGTACCATTCGATTTTCCATAACGTTGCTCAATTTCCTTCCATAGTTTTTGGGCAGACTCGGTGTACATAACACTTTCCCTAATTTCTGTCTCTAAACTGTTTAATATCCAAGCAGTCACCATATCATTACATCGACACCATTTTCAAACAGAGGAGAGTTTTCATTTGGTTTAACGACAGTCCCATTAATAATCCCTAATTTGTTTTTGCAGGATAAACCTATCAACATACTCCTCCAACCTCCAAAACCCATGCCATTAAAAGATTTAGTCAGCAATACTGTGCCAGGGGAGTCAGAAGGTTACAGATATAAGGGATGAGACGGTTCGACAGTAGAAGAGGTATTGGAAGAGCTGTCAGTAGTAGAATCCCCAACAGATCCCATATTTCAACTATACTAAAGCAAATTCGGATTATGATTATCACACAAACAATCAGACAATAATTTCACTGAGACAAAATCACCCACACCAAACACAATCGAGCAAAATGAGTGAAATTCCGAAGAAAACCCACACAAGTGCACAGAAGCAGTAGAGAAAGACGAGAATGAAGAAAAGTTACCAAACTTTAACAATAACTCGAAAAAGGAAGACCGCAACAACAGAACAGTCAAAAAAAATATCTCTGAAAAACTCGCCTGAACGCCGTAAGATGGCCACCAAAAAATCGAACAAAAATGTTGAATCACCCGACAAGGGTAACACCGGACGAACGGGAATGATCGGAGCTAGTCAATTCCTTGCTCTTATATCATGATAACATTCAGAATTCGAGCTAGATTTGATGAAATGTGTGATGCAAACCCTAGGTTTTAGAGAGAACATAGATGAGCGTGTGGAGAAAGAAAATGATATTATTGAGTGATTAAAAAATCTGTACAAGGTAAAAAATAGATCTCTTTATATATTTACATCAAAAGAATAAACATATTGAATAATTAAACTGAGTCTAATGGGTCAAGGAGTTTGGACCCTTATTGTGCTTGCTGAACTCTGTAGTGGGCTGAGACAGATCTGGAACTCCAACAGTTTCTAAACATGTGCCAGCTAGCTCCCTAAGGATTTCTCAATTCTAAAAATAATCGTATGGTACCAATTTCCCTATCTTAAACTACATGTAACCAAAACAGTTTTTCCGCCTTCTAAAATAACAACAACAATAACAACAACATACCCAGTATGATTTTACATGTGAAATCTAGGGAGGGTGAAGTGTACACCTTACTCCTACACAAGTTAAAGAGGTTGTTTCCAATAGTACCTCACCTTCCGGAACAAGTATTGTCATTATGTAAGGTAATTAACGTGGAAAACAGTATGAAAACAGTAGAACAATGAAAAGGGATCAAGCTGTCTATTTCTTTATTCCTTTTCACTCTGGAATAATAATGTTAAGCAAACATTTTGTTGGCCAAATTGAAAAAGGTCCATTTACATTAGCTTTGCTGCTTATTTAAAGGACCACAGCTTAACATATGTCAAGCATATACTCCATTATTTGATCCAAATGAATGTAGCTACACAGGGATTGGATGGAGGATCTAATTTGACTTACATTGACATTGTCACGAAACAAAAGGATACTGCTGGAATTTTAAGAGACATATAAGTGTAGTATACTGGATTATCTACAGGCAAAAGCATAATGAAACAGTAGAATAATCTCATTAGAAGTAACACAAGAAAAAAATGAAAACATTGCAGCATGAGCTTAGCTTGTACCTCGTTTTAATTAATAGATTCACAATTAATTATCCGAATACAACTTTAATTTGATACAATATTAGGGGTCGTTTGGTTGGTAGAATAAGGGATAGCCCAATTCAAGGATAAAATATCCCGCATTTGATTATAGGTATTACGTAGTCCGCTGAACCATTTTGTGCTAAAATAGTGTTAACTATTTCATATAAAAGGTGGGATAAATAATTCCATGAGATATCCCTATCTATCCCATCCTAGTAATGAAATGACCCCTTAAAGAATAATAGAGATCCTTTATTACAACAACAACAATCCAGTGGATTCCCACAAATGGAGTTTGAAAAATATAGGATGTACGTAGCCTTACCCTTACCCTAGGAGGGCAGACAGGCAATAGAGATCTATCATTCTTTTTTATTTTATAATCGGCAAAGGGCCAAATATACCCTTGTACTTTCGAAAATGGTTTAAGAATATCCCTCATTATACTATTGAGTTATCTATACCCCTCATGTCATACTTTGAAACAAAAATACCCTTATTTTGGATGGAGTGCCATGTGGCAGCACCAGATGAAAACGACTCATTTCTTTTTATTTACCCAATCCATTTTAAAAAATTCACCACCCGACCCAATTTTCACCCAAGGCTAAATTTAGCATCTTTTGATCTAAAGCAATTATTTTGTAAAAACTAGAAAAAAAAGGGCAAAGGGCCAAATATACCTCTGTACTTTCGAAAATGGTCTAAGAATACTCCTCGTTATACTATTGGGTTATCTATACCCCTCCCGTCATACTTTGGAACAAAATACCCTTATTTTGGATGGAGTGCCATGTGGCAGCACCACATGAAAATGACCTTTGTTTTTACCCGATCCGTTTTAAAAATCCACCACCCAAACCAATATTTACCCAAGGCTAAATTTAGCATCTTTTGATCTAAAGCAATTATTTTGTAAAAACTGAAAAACAATACTTTAAAAAATTATTTTTCACTATTTTTAAAGCATTGTTTTTGTAAAAACTGAAAAAAAATAATTTTACAAAATATTTTCATTTTTTTAAAACTAATGCACCTGTAGTCCACTGCTTTAGGAAAGTCTTTTTTTAAAAAAGTTTTTACAAAAACATAATTCAGTTTTTTTAGTTTTTTTAAAGCATATATTTTGTAAAAACTAGAAAAAAACAATTGCAAAATATATATATTTTTATGTTTTTTCAGTTTTTTAAAGCATTTTTGTTGTAAAAACTGAAAAAAAAATATTTGTTTGTAAAAACCGGGGAAACAAAAGACTCTCCCAAAGCAGTGGACTACATATGCATTAGTTTAAAAAAATAAAAATATTTTGCAAAATCTTTTTTTTTTAGCTTTTACAAAAAGAAATGCTTTAAAAAACTAAAAAAAACTAAAAAAATATATATTTTGCAAATTCCATTTTTTTTTTTCAGTTTTTACAAAAATTAAATTTCAATTTTTATAACATATATGCTTTAAAAAAACTGAATTGTTTTTTTGTAAAAAATAGAAAAAAAGACTTTTCTAAAGCAGTGGACTACAGGTGCATTAGTTTTTAAAAAAACGAAAATATTTTGAAAAATTATTTTTTTCCAGTTTTTACAAAAATAAATGCTTTAAAAAAACTGAAAAATAATTTTTTAAAGAATTATTTTTTTCAGTTTTTATAAAAAATATTGCTTTAGGTCAAAAGATGCTAAATTTAGCCTTGAGTGAAAATTGGGTCGGGTGGTGGGTTTTTTAAAACGGATCGGGTAAAAAAAATAAGTTGGTTCGTTTTCATCTGGTGCTGCCACGTGGCACTCCATCCAAAATAAGGGTATTTTTGTTCCAAAGTATAACGGGAGGGATATAAATAACCCAATAGTATAACGAGGGGTATTCTTAAACCATTTTCGAAAGTACAGGGGTATATATGGCCCTTTGCCGAAAAAACAATACTTTAAAATATTATTTTTCAATTTTTTTTAAAGCATTTTTATTTTGTAAAACCTAGAAAAAAAATGATTTTAAAAAATATTTTCATTTTTTTAAAAAACTAGTGCACCTCTAGTCCACTTCTTTAGGAAGGTCTTTTTTTTTTCCAGTTTTTACAAAAAAACAAAAATCAATTTTTTAAAGCATATATTTTATAAAAATTGGAATTTATTTTTTGTAAAAACTGAAAAAAAAAAGGAATTTGATATATATATATATATATATATATATATATATATATATGTCTTTTCAGTTCTTTTAAAGCATTTTTATTGTAAAAACTCGAAAAACAAAAGATTCTCCTAACGTAGTGGACTACATATGCATTAGTTTAAAAACAATAAAAATATTTTGCAAAATCGTTTTTTTTTCTTTCAGTTTTAACAAAAAATTTAAAAACTAAAACATATATTTTTTGAATTTTTTTTTATTCAGTTTTTACAAAAAATAAATTCCAATATTTATAAAATATATGATTTTAAAAAATTTGAATTTTATTTTTCTTAAAAATTGGAAAAAAAAAAGACTTTCCTAAAGAAGTGGATTACAGGTGCATTAGTTTTAAAAAGACAAAAATATTTTGTAAAATCATTTTTTTCCAGTTTTTACAAAAAAACAATGCTTTAAAAAAAACTGAAAAATAATTTTTTAAAGCATTTTTTTTTTCCAGTGTTTACAAAAAAAATTGCTTTAGATCAGAAGATGCTAAATTTAGGCTAGAGTGAAAATTGGATCGGGTGGTGGGTTTTTTAAGACAGATCGGGTAAAAAAAAAGAAATGAGTCATTTTCATTTGGTGCTGCCACGTGGCACTCCATCCAAAATAAGGGTATTTGTGTTCCAAAGTATGACGTGATGGGTATATATAACCCAATAGTATAACGAGGGGTATTCTTAGAGCATTTTCGAAAGTACAGGGCTTATTTGGCCCTTTGCCGAAAAAAGCTAATTTAAAATATTATTTTTCTGTTTTTTTTAAAGCATTTGTTTTTGTAAAACATGGAAAAAAATGATTTTACAAAATATTTTCGTTTTTTTTAAACTAATGCACTCGTAGTCCACTACTTTAGGAAAATCTTCTTTTTTTTTCAGTTTTTCAAAAACAAAATTATCGTTTTCAGTTTTTTAAAGCATATATTTTGTACAAACTGTAATTTATTTTTTTGTAAAAACCGGAAAAAAAAGAATTTGTAAAATATATATTTTTATATTTTTCAGTTTTTTAAAGCATTTTTGTTGTAAAAGCTGGAAAAAAAATATTGTTTTGTAAAAACTGAAAAAAGGATTCCTAAAGCAGTGGACTACATATGCATTAGTTTAAAAAAAATGAAAATATTTTGTAAAATCTTTTTTTTTCAGTTTTTACAAAACAAATGCTCTAAAAAACTGAAAAAACTAAAAAAATATATATTTTGCAAATTCCCTTCTTTTTTTTCAGGTTTTACAAAAAATAAATTCCAATTTTTATAAAATATATGCTTTAAAAAAACTGAATCTGTTTTTTCTAAAAATTGAAAAATAAAGACTTTCCTAAAGAAGTAGACTACAAGTGCATTAGTTTTTTTAAAAATTAAAATATTTAGTAAAATCATTTTTTTCCAGTTTTTACCAAAAACATACTTTAAAAAAAAGTGAAAAATAATTTTTTAAAGCATTTTTTTTCTTCAGTTTTTACTAAAAAAATTGCTTTAGATCAAAAGATGCTAAATTTAGCCTTGAGTGAAAATTGGGTTGGGTGGTGGGTTTTTAAAACGGATCGGGTAAAAAAACGAAATGGATCGTTTTCATGTGGTGCTGCCACGTGGCACTCCATCCAAAATACGGGTATTTTTGTTCCAAAGTATGACGGAAGGGGTATAAATAACCCAATAGTATAACGAGGGGTATTCTTAGACCATTTTCGAAAGTACAAGGGTATATTTGGCCCTTTGCCGAAAAAATGCTTTCAAAAATTATTTTTTAGTTTTTTTAAAGCATTTTTTGTTTGTAAAAACTGGAAAAAAATGATTTTACAAAATATTTTCGTTTTTTTAAACTAATGCACCTGTAGTCTACTGCTTTAGGAAAGTCTCTTTGTTTTTTTCAGTTTTTCAAAAAAATAAAAATAGCTTTTTCAGTTTTTTAAAGCATATATTTTGTAGAAACTGTAATTTATTTTTTTGTAAAAACTGAAAAAAAAGAAATTTACAAAATATTTTTTTTTTATTTTTTCAGTTTTTTCAAGCATTTTTGTTGTAAAAACTAAAAAAAATAGTCTTTTGTAAAAACCGAAAAAAAAGACTCTCCTAAAGCAGTGGACTACATATGCATTAGTTTAAAAAAAATAAAAATATTTTGTAATTTTTTTTTTCCAGTTTTTACAAAATAAATGCTTTAAGAAACTGAAAAAACTAAAAAAAATATATATTTTGCAAATTCCTTTTTTTCAGTTTTTTGGAAAAATAAATTCCAATTATTATAAAATATATGCTTTAAAAAAACTGATTTGTTTTTGTAAAAATTGAAAAAAAAAAAAAGAAATTCCTAAATCAGTGGACTACAGGTGCATTAGTTTTTTAAAAAAACGAAAATATTTTGCAAAATCATTTTTTTTTAGTTTTTACAAAAAATAAAATGCTTTAAAAAAACTGAAAAATAATTTTTTAAAGCATTATTTTTCCAGTTTTTACAAAAAAAATCGCTTTAGATCAAAAGATGCTAAATTTAGCCTTGGGTGAAAATTGGGTCGGGTGGTGAGTTTTTTAAAACGGATAGGGTAAAAAAAAGAAATGGTTCGTTTTCATTTGGTGCTGCCACGTGGCGCTCCATCCAAAATAAGAGTATTTTGTTCCAAAGTATGACGGGAGGGGCATAAATAACCCAATAGTATAACGAAGGATATTCTTATACCATTTTCGAAAGTACAAGGGTATATTTGGCCTTTTGCCGTTTTATAATTCAACTATTTATTATTATTATAAACAAAATAACAAAAAGGCAACTTCTTAGAAAAGTTTGAAACTGAGCTGGTCCTTTTTTCCTGGAGTTGAAACTAGAAGTATATTATCATCACTTCGAATTTTAAATTCTTTTCCAAGTCTATAATCTCACAAGTATTGGGTGGGGAGCATTTTGTTTCAGTTTGAATGTTGCTTTATCATTTACAAGGGGAATTAGAAGCAAGATTTGTTATCCAAATAGTATCAGCAACAACAGCTTCATCTTCATCATTTCTATGCCATGTCCATTTTGCATGAGTTGCATTTACCACATCAAATTCTCCATGTCCAAAACTTGCCTCCCTGAATAGTGAAATTTTTGGTTGAGGATCTATATACCTATTATTTGATCAATAAAAAGGGTCAATATATTTCTACGCGCAAAAAATAAATAAGAAAATAAAACGCGGAATATTTCGTGGGCCGAACTTACTTGCTAGCGAGGCCTTCCCTATTACCACCATCTCCAATTGTGATGTATACTGGACCACAATTATTAGCATTGTCTTTGTAAACTCGAGTCTATATCATGAATTAAAACACAAAAAAAGAATTAATTGTCAGGAAATCATCTCACAGTGACATACTTTTTGTTAGGGGTGTCAATGGATATTCGAAAATCGACTAAACCGACCGAACCATACTACACCGAACCGATTTTTAGGTTTCTTTTTAAGAAATCGTAGGTTTTTATATAAATCTATAACCACACCGATAATTAGGGTAGATTTTTTATTTTATAAAAATAAACTAAAAAAATACCGAACCGTACCGAATAAATTTTACATGTGGAAAATATATTTATCTAGTAAGTTTTTAAAAAAAATAATGCATTAAATTTTTCTTTGGGCCTTGGAATTATGAAAACTATTACAATCCAACAAGTAATTAAACTCAAAATACTAATTCCTAAAACCTATTATGCTACTTCTACTTAATTCAAGTATCTTTATTAGCAAAATACAAAGTATTCTAGCGATTATGAGTAGCAAACTACAATGTATTGAATATGTTTCCTTTCATATAATTTAGATTTATCTTTTTAAATATTTAATCTTCTATATACTTTATTCTTGAGTCCATATCTTTCTACTCGTGTGATTTATATTTTATTTGCCTTTGCTTGGTTTCTTTTACGTTGTTGTAGAATAGTTGATGGATCTATACTCTAGCTATCTTTGATTTTTTTAATTCATCACCCTTTAAACAGTAAAAATATCTAGAGAGTTTTGCTAAGTCATATAAAAGAATGTATGTTATTGCATTCTACTTTTACTGGTGAATTTTACATGATATTTAAAAAAATATCAAAAATTAACCGAACCGTACCGATACCAAAGAGAAACTGACATAATTGGGACGGTTTTGAAAAGTCTAATTTTGGTTATACATAATAGAATAACCGAAAATTGGTATGGTACAAATTTTATAAAATAACCGGCTGAACCGAACCATTGACACCCCTACTTTTTGTGATGAAATTGATAGCCATTTCAAGATATTCTACATATTAGAGGTGATTATTTTGTCAAGAAGCTCTCCTCGTGATCATCAACAACAACAATAGATCCAGTGGAATCTCACAAGTGGGATCTGGGATGGGTAGTGTGTACACAGACCTTACCCTACCCTGGAAATATAGAGAGGTTGTTTCCGATAGACTCTCGTCATCCTAGTGATCATCATCATCAACAACAAGAACAACCCAATGGAATCCGACAAGTGGAGTATGAGGCGGGTAGTGTGTACACAGACCTTACCCTTACCCTGGAAAGGTAGAGAGTTGTTTCCGATAGACTCTCGACATCCTAGTGATCATCATTATCAACAACAAACCCAGTGGAATCCCACTAATGGGGTATAGGAGGGTAGTGTGTACACAGACCTTACCCCCTACTCTGGGAAGATAGAGAGACTGTTTCCGATAGACTCTCGGAATCCTAGTGATCATCAAGAAAGAAAAATAAAGAGATCTAAGAGTGAAAAAGAAACTTACAAATCTCTCATAGGCGTGAACGTGCCCAGCAAAAACGATATCAACACGAGCCTCGTAAAGTAAATCCTCCATAGATGATTTCATACCATAAGATTCAAGCTCTCCTTGATGAGCAGTGTTAGAATTATACCATGGTGCATGTAAAAGAACAACTAACCATGGAGTTTTTGTTCTATCAACTTTCTTCAAATCGGTATCGAGCCAGTTGTATTGGGCCGAGTCAGGCCCAAAATCAGTATAGGAGCCCAACATAATGATATGAACTCCAGCAACTTCAAAGGAATAGTACAAGTTTGAAGTTGAACCACTTTGCTCAAATGGCATTAGCCATCTTGCATTGTAGGCAGTAAAAGGTTGGGTATGAACCACTGGAAATTTCTCAATCTCATGGTTGCCTTGAGTCACCATCCACGGCCGTTGGCTCGCGAGCGGTTCAACCAACCGGCCAAACGAGTCCCATCGTGGCTGGACCATGTCCGCGTACGACAAGTCCCCGGGCAATAACAAAACGTCGTAATTTGATTTTGCAATATGATCAAGAGTTGATGTTGTCCAATCAGTTTGCCCTAAGTCACCTGTAATTCATATACTATATATATTTACTACTTAGCCTAATCGTAAAATCTTAATACACTCGAATATGAGCATAAAAAAAGGCCATATACAGCTTCCTCCATCCCATTTTGAGTTACTTATGCTGGCAGTATAAAGAATTATTATAAAATCAAGTTATTTAAAAATCAATTGCCACTAACAGCTAAATAAGTATAAAATGATATACTGAATAATACAGTACGTTACATGCTATAACTTAAAACTAAGTATAAATATTTATTAAAGTGGGTAAAATTAAGAAGAATTAACCTAATAGTTGTACAGCCGACCGCTTAAACTAAAAGTAGTCGACATATATATAATATGTTTGTATAATGTATGTATAATATACAATCTAATTCATTTATAATAGTCATCCTCTATAACAACACTTCACTATAACATTCAAGTTCTCTTTGGGAAAACTAATATTTCATGTTATGTTATAATATTTATTCTCTATAACAACATTTTACTATACCAGCCACGTTTTCTTTCGAACCAATATTTCATGTTATTTTATAATATGTGTTCTCTATAACATCATTTCACTATAGCAGCCAAAAATATCCGGAATAAACAAGGTTGTTATAGAGAGACTTGACTGTATGTATAATTTTGTAGGAAAATTAAACAGTAAATTCGGCCGTGTCGAGAACTCTAAAATTAATTCAGGTAGGGCTAGTACCTATAACTGCAAACTTGATAGGAAATCCAGCTGGAGGGGTTTTGAAACTGAACTCGGGGCTTGAATCTGGGCCACAACGGTAATAGTAGATGGTATTGGGCTTCAAAGGCCCAATAATAACATTATGAATTTCCCCAGACTTGTACAAAATATATTTGTATGATGTGATTTCCCCATTTGCTGAAAATGGGTAGCTTCCCGGAGTTGTACCGTACTGCACCGTCGCCGGCGTGCCGGAGTCTTCGGTTATCCATGAAATCCTCATCTTGTCTTCTCCAACCATGGAAATATGCACCTGAAAGTGTGAGATGGCTAAAGTTCTAATACTATATCGTACGGTCTAAAAGCTTAAACTATTAGATAATGTATCAGAACGTTTTATTTAGGGATTTCTATTAGGTTTTTATTAATCCCAATTCATGTGCTGACTTGTTTTTTCTTTTCACATGTTGAGAACATGAAAGTGGCGTACAGATCATAGGTTCGAGCCGTGGAATAAGTCGTTTGATGCTTGTATCAAGGTAGGTTGCCTCTAAGTTGCTCGTACACGAGTGCAGATGTCCCACACGGGTGCGGATCCTTCGAGATGTAAATTCTAAGATTTGGAAGACCCTAGTACAGATATAGGTGCGAGAATCCAGCTAAAAATAACTTAAAAATATAAAAATATAAAAATATCTCTATATTACGAGGAATTCTAAGCAATACTTATGTACTCTATAACTCATAAAATGTTGATTTCTTTTTTATTCTCATGTTGTAGATAAGTAAATGATTAATTTCCTACATAAGGTATGCTATTTTCTATCCTAGTTTTGGCTAATATATCTCGTATCGAATTTTTTTCATCCGTCATGATCAAAGTACCCAAAATTATTTGACCATATCCAATACGGATCTCATACCCATACCCATACTAGTATCGCGTCGAGACGGGTGCGACACCTGAACTGCCGTGTTGGAGCAACTTAGGGCTACCTACAACACACCCTTTGAGTGAAGTTCTTTTCCGGGTCTTGCGTGAATACGAGATATTTCGTGCACCGGACTACTCTCGAGAACATGAAAGTTCCGATGAGACCTAAGAGCTTTTGTTTCACTAATATCATGTTGAATTGTGTAAATCTAACTCATTAAAAATTTATATTGTTCAGAAAGTGTAGTAATTTACTTATATCTACAATAGAAACTATTGATCTTGCAAAAAAAAATTAGTTTCAAATATTCATTTTTTGTTGAATTAAGAGTCAATGTTCTAGTTGCTGTTTAAAATGGAAAGGGCTTAAAATTTTTGTAATTTTGTGTCATTCGACCGGCAGAAAGGCAGGGTTATGAATTTGTTCGTAACAGAACAGTATTAAACAAATACAGATTAAATTGCTTTGCTATTTTTATTTTTTATTTTAGTCATTTTCAAACATACTTAGTGGTGGCCTACTATCTCGTTGACCAAACTTAACAATAACTTGTACCAAGGACAATTGAATAGAAATAAAAAGAGAATAAATGAAAATATACACACACATCGTCAAGTTAACATAGAAGTAAACTATCCACTACTAAAAAAAACAGGAAGTAGCGCTAAACGGAAAAATCGGTTGCCCATCCTATTTAGCGATGAATTAGTGATAAATTATTAAGAAATTATATTAGTTACGGACAATTTAATAGATTAGCGACGGAGTTGGTCAGTAATTCCAATTTTTTGTTTTTTAAATGAACATGTTAGGCTAGACGGTGAATATGATATATATTAATTAGCTCAACCTCCTCAATTAGACGCACCGCCCAAGTTGGTGCCTTAGAAAGTGAACACAATGACTATTTACGTATACTTCACATCAATTTGTTTTTGGTACACTCATTAAAAAAATAAATTTTTTTAAATAAATATAATTAGTGTGACTAAACTATCCTTAATTAAATATTGTAATATAATTAATATGAGGAGTAAAAGGCTTTTTAGGGATACATACATAAGGATAATTTTAAAAAAATAAGTTAAAATTTTTCTTGATTATATAAATAGACACTTATTTTGAACCATAATTAAAAAAAAAAGTAAATTGGCCAGGGCGGGAGGGATTAGTAAATTAAATCTACTGACACCAAATTCTTGTAACTTTCGATGAAGCCAATGTACGAAGGCTGACAACTAATGGAACAGCACTTGCTAAATCTTGGAATCTACAATTGTATACAACGTTAACAAACCCAATGTACTACTTTCGTCCTTTTTATATGTTCCTTAATTCAAAAAACGTATTCCAAAATATTTGGCATTTTAATTCCAACCTTATGACTTCAAGAAAGTATATGGTAACTAATCACTCCTTTAAGGAAGAGATACATATAATCTAGTCAAATATCCTATAATTATATGTCACTAAATACTCAAGAAATTTTACCCAATGATTTTGAAACTACATGGTCTTAATTTTTAACCCCGCTTGCACAACACTTATTAAACTTGAAGTTTTGCTCACGAGACAAACTACGTCAAAAAATCAAGTTCATCCACTTCCGAAGCAATTCTTGCAAATCATCCTTAAATATTTCTCTTAATAAGCATGTCAAAATTTTAAACCACATATAAAAGTACCGAGATAGCAACTACGACGAACAAAGTTCAAATCTTTGTCACTACTAAATATAAAATGAATTTACTATAACAAGATTTTGATAATTACATACGAAAACACATATCTTAGGGAGTGATAATATTGGAATTGAAATGAGGGGTTAAAATTAATTACCTGTTGAGGAGAAGAAGAATCAAGATCATCAGATAAAGATACAAAGATGGAGTTCCTTGCTTTTGGTCTATCATATGAAACTGAACAATCAATGGCTAAGCTTATTGCTAATACAAACAGCAGCAGAACCTTAACATCAGCCATGGCAATAAATTTGAGAGGGGAAAAGTAGAAGGAGATATATATAGAAATTTCTATGGGAATATGAATGAAAAGGCCAATAATAAGTGTATTTATATAAGGATCAGTGTTTAGGGGGTGGCGGTAAGAGAAAATGAAGGTGAATTTCTAGGATTTCACGATTACGAAAATCTTATTCAACTCTCATATGTAGTTCCTCTAACTATGTTTCATGTTTTGACTAAGTTGTGTAGTTATTTTGGAACCGATGTGTATGCAATAATATACAATATTTTTGAATTAATAAATTTAATATTTTATATTTATTGAAGTTTAATAATTTTTTTGCCTAAATATCTAATATAACAAAACCAAAAATTTATACAACAGAGATTCAAAAAAAAAAATTAGAATATCATATATTGTCATTTGATCTTGTAAACAAAAACACTTTTGAATCGCATGTACAACTATAGAAGAATATCATGTCAACGGGATTCAACACTTCCAACGCAAAGAGGGCACTTCGATGCATAAAATAATCCGTCTTTACACAGGGTTCAGGGAGTGATCACACCTTAAGGGATATGATATAGATAGTCTATCTTAAAGTAGTCATTAGTGACTGTTTTCATAACTCGAACTCGTGACCTATAACTAACACACAAATAACTTTACCATTGCTCGAATTTCCCTACCCAAATTTCTTTGCATATAACAAAAAATATCATTTTGTTCTATTTTTATAGAGTAATTTACCGACGAAGGTGAGTTTCTCTCCTTTACTTAGCTTCGTCCCCATAGATATGTAGTATATTTTATATCGAAAATATTGAGTTTAGTTGAAGCTCGTTAAAAGTATGGATTAGAAGAAATTGAAGGCGAATTTCAAGAATTCACAACTCTCATGGGCTGTTCCTATGTTACATGTTTTATCAAATTTGTCTTTTTAGGACGGATGTCATAATCACACGTGGCCAACTTAGACAGGTGACACTTAAAACACAGAAATGAATCTTCTGGATATGTTTCGGAAGAACTCTTTTGAAAATAATATCAATGAATTTCACTTATATATATATGGTAAAGTCATATATATAAGTTTATCAAAAAAGGTTTATAATTGCAGTTCAAGATACTGTTTTATGAGTCCGATTAGTGAATATATTAGCAACATATATGATTTTTATAATGAATAGTAAAATGATCACATACATATAAACTTATGTGTATATAGCAGTCAAAAAATACCTGAAATAACAGAAAAAATGTCTGAAATAAACGAGACATGAATATTTGGTTCAAAAATGATTTAGCCACTATAGTAAAATGTATTTATAAAAGATGACTGCTATTAAAAAGTCTGGCTGTTTGAAAATTGTACTTCAATATTCCTTCTTATAAATTGGAAAGCTCCATTAATTATCCTTTGAAAAATTCAATCAATTCAAAAGTAAATCTTAAATTCAGAATGGAAATTAAGATACAGAAAATGTCCAACTTAGAATATAAACCTCGAAGTCCCTAGTGACCGCTCGAATCAATTTATATCTTACATAATCTTATTGTGATGATCTAAAATGTCATCTTTAAAGTTAATAATTAATTCTGTATTCTAAAATCTCGAAAAGCACTATTTATCATTACTCGACTTGCGTGCGCAGTCCGTAAAATTTTTCGGAAAGTTTTAATGTGAAAAATGGATTAAAATGTGAATTAGAGCTTTAAAACTCAACTGAGTTGACTTTGGTCAACATTTTGAGCAAACAAACTCGGATCAGTATTTTAATAGTTTCGGTAGGTCTGTATCGTGATTTGGGACTTTGGCGTATGCCCAGAATCAAATTTCGAGGTCCCTAACCCGAGATATGAAATTTTGATAAAAAAAATTAAAAGTTTAAGTTCAAATAGTGATCGGATGTCGAATTATGTGCAAACGACCCCGAAATAGAATTTTAATAATTCCAACAGTTTCGTATAGTGATTTTGGACTTAGGAGCGTGATCGAAATTTTATTTGGAAGTCCGTAGTGAAATTAGATTTGAAATGGCTAAAATAGGAATTTAAAGTTTGGAAGTTTGACCGGGGAGTTGACTTTTTGATATCGGGGTCGGAATCTAGTTTTAAAATTTTTTATAGCTCCGTTATGTCATTTATGACTTATGTGCAAAATTTGAAGTCAATCGGACTTGATTTGATAGGTTTCGACATCGAATGTAGAAGTTGGAAATTCTAAGTTTCATTAAGCTTGAATTGGAGCATGATTCGTGATTTTTGCGTTGTTTGATGTAATTTGAGGTTTCAAATAAGTTCGTATGATATTTTAGGACTTGTTGGTGTATTTAGTTGAGGTCCCGAGAGCCTCGGGTGAGTTTCGGATGGTTAACGGATAAAAAAGGGACTTAAACAGCTGCTGCAAATTTTCATCTGCTGAGCAATCGAGCCCAGAAGTCGAGCCCAAAAATTGAAGGCCAGAAGTCGAGCCCAAAAATCGAGCCGAGGATCGAAGGCAAGGCTCGAGAGCCATAATCAAAGGCAGGCTCGAGAGCCATGATCGAAGGCAAGGCTCGAGGGCCATGATCGAAGGCCACTAATCGAAGGCCCAGATTCGATGCCATGATCGAGGCCATGATCGAAGGTTCAGGCTCGATGTCAGGATCGAGGCCATGATCGAAGGACCAACTCGATGCCATGATCGATGCCATGACCGAAGGCCCAGACTCGAGCCTGTGACCGAAGCCACGATTGAGGCGTAGGCTCGAGGGCCATGATCGAAGCCACGATCGAGGCCCAGTTCCGAAAGCTGCCTTGGCAGATTTATAAAAGAGGGCATTCGTCCCATTTGCCATTTTTAACAAACTGGAGCGTGAGCAGAGGTGATGTTTGATAGACTTTTAAGGAAAGATACTAGGGCAAGTGATTCTAACTCGGATTTGGTCAATATACACGAATATATCATTGTTTTCACCATTTAATTAGTGTACTGAAATTGAAATTTTGAGAAACTTTTAGAAATATCATAGAAACGAATTTTTGAGATTTCTGTTTCGATTCGGAGTCGGATTTGAGTGAAACTGGTATGGTTGGACTCGTAATTAAATGGGTTGTCGGATTTTATAAGTTTCGCCAGATTCCGAGACGTGGGCCCCGCGAGCGATTTTAGAACTAATTTCGGATTTTATTAAAAAATATAATATTTTCTTATGAAATTGATTCCTATAATTTTATTTGAATGTATTGAATTAATTATGATTAGATACGAGTCGATCGGAGTCGGAAAATCGAGGGAAAAGCATACTACTTGGTTAAATTGGAGCAAATCGAGGTAAGTGACTTGTCTAACCTTGTGTGGGGAAAATTTTTCCTAGGATTGGTATTGAAGTGATAAATTATAATGTGTTGAAAGTCGTGTATACGAGGTGACGAGTGTGTACACGGGCTAAATGTGAAAGATTATATTTTTAAATTGTGTAGATCACTGTTGCGTATTAATTAAACTATTTTATTCTAATATATTCTTCATCATTGATTTAATGTTTTAAAGTTGCTAGACCTTTTCCTACTAATTATTTTACCTGTTTAGTTGAAACTTGATTTCTGTTATTCTGTGCATTATTTGAAGTTGATTTTCTTTAAATTAAATATTATTAATATGAAGTATTTGATATTTTTAAATTTGGTATTGAAGCAACGTATTAAAGATTTTAAAATATTATTTTGCTGAATTATTTATTCCTGAATATTTTTGTAAGATTTTCGTATTCATTGTGATGGAGCCGTGAGCTCTTTATTGTGGAAAAATATTATTGATAATTTATGTTGGCATGTGGCTCCCATTGATGACAAGATAGATAAGATTAGGAATGATGATATTCGAGAGAAGGTGCATGTGGCTCCCATTGATGAC
>AWOL01S0073992.1:20522-52971 GCA_000715115.1 Nicotiana otophora | reverse complement strand
CGTAAGGTTAATTGATGGCTGCTGAGTTATGTGCTTCGCGATCGCATGAAGTGGGATGCGATCACGTAGCTTTGATATTTTTTGACTCGTGAACGCGTGAAGAAGGTCCGTTCGCGTAGAGTAACGAAGCAGGAATGGAGGTCACGCGTTTGCTCTATGCGATTGCGTGAAAAGGGCTGCGATCACGTAAAGGTGAGAACTCTGTGCTTCACGACCGCGTGGGGATATCCGCGATCGCGTAGAGTTAAATCTGGTAGTGGAAATTTGTACTTCGCGATCGCGTGTGGATGTTCCCGATCGCGAGGAGTAAAAGCCTGGGCAGAGAGTTTAAGTTCTGAAAATGGGACTTCGTCCCATTTTTCATTTTTAACGATTTGGAGCTCGGATTGAGGCGATTTGTGGGAGATTTTTAGAGAAAACATCGGGGTAAGTGTTCTTAACTCAATCTTGGTTAGATTACCCGAATCCATCACTGTTTTTAACAAGTAATTAGTGATTTAAGTTGGAAAAATTTGAAAACCTTCTTGGATAGATTTGTGGGTTGAATTGTTATCGGAATTTAGTCATTTTGGCATGGTTAGACTAGTGGTTGAATGTGCATTCATATTTCGTAACTTTCGCCGAATTCCGAGACGTGGGCCCCACCGGTAATATTTGAGTCAATTTCGGATTCTTATTGAAAAATGTAGTATTTTCTTATGGAATTGATTCTATAATTTTGTTGACTGTATCAAATTAATTATGACTAGATTCGAGTCGATCAGAGTCGGAAAATCGAGGTAAAGGCATACTATTTGGTTAAATTGGAGCAAGTCGAGGTAAGTGTCTTGTCTAACCTTGTGTGGGAGAAATTTTTCCTAGGATTGGTATTGATGTAATAAAGTGAAATATGTTAAAAGTCGTGTATACGAGTTGACGAGTTTGTACACGGGCTAAATATGAAAGATTATGTCTTTAAATTGTGTAGATCGCTGTTGCATATTAATTAAATAAGTTTACCTTATTATATTCTACATCATTGATTTAAATGTTTATACTTTAAATTTGCTTGACTTTTTCCTGCTAATTGTTTTACCTGTTTAGTTGAAACTTATTTTCTTTTATTCTGTGCATTATTTGAAGGGTGATTTTCTTTAAATTAAATATTATTAATATGAATTATTTGACATTTTAAATTTGGTATTGAAGCAGCGTATTAAAATTTTGAAATATTATTTTATTGAGTTATCTATTCCCGAATATTTTGTGAGATTTTTGTACTCATTGTGATGTAGCCGTGAGCTCTTTATTGCAGAAAAATATTATTGTTGAATTATTTTGGCATGAGCCGTGAGCTCTTTATTATGAAAAAATATTGTTGTTGATTTATTTTGGTAAATTGAAATATTTGGGTACTTGAGGTGCAAATTGTGATATATTGTGATATTGATACGCATGCAGTGGTATAAGATCTGGGTATTGAAATGCATATGGTGAGATAAGGGTGTCTTGATAAGCGTGGCTAGTTGGGGAAACTACTAGAAGTCATGCGGTGTGATAAGGGTGGCTAAAACGCGGGATGGTATTTCGAAAAAAAATATTTTCTTTAAAATAAATTATGAAGGCTCCCGCAGTGATATAAGGAAAATGAGGTATTGTGAAATTATTTATAATTTGGGACTACGAGGTGGTACCTCGGGAGTGCCCTTGTTGATATTGATTTATGACCGCAGTTGCCTTTGATTATTGTTGTGATTTTTTTAAAGTTGAAAAGAATTCTGTTTTGTTTTCACAAGGTATTAATTGCCATTATTTGGTGTAATTAAATGGTGATATACTACTTGACTCATTTCCATTGTCATTTTATCTTATAATATTGATAAGCATTTTACCATGCCATTATTTATTTTCCAGTAGAGCCTGACCTGACCTCGTCACTACTCTACCGAGGTTAGGCTTGGCACTTATTGGGTACCGCTGTGGTGTACTCATTCTACGCTTCTGCACATCTTTTTGTGCAGATCCAGGTACATCTTACCAGCTCAAACATCAGTGAGTTACCTGTGTACGGAGTTGATATATAGAGACATTGAGGATAAATTCTTAGAAGTTTGTGACTTATTTCTGCCGGATTTTGGGAGTTGTAAATAAGTGAATTGCAGATTTATTTATTTTATATTTCTATTATTATTACGCATTGATAGGCTTACCTAGTCTTAGAAACTAGGTGCCATCACGATATCCTACGGAGGGAATTTGGGGTCATGACACTTCAGTGGAGGTGGATAAATGTGTTTATACTAAAGTGGTAGACAATGATTATGTGATAATATGCCTGTATGTTGATGACATGCTTGTATTTAGTACAAGTTTAAATATTGTGCAAAGTACTAAATTATTTCTGTCTGCTAATTTTGATATGAAATATCTGGGTGAAGTAAATACAATATTGGGAGTTAAAGTTATAAGGAGTAAGGATAGAATAATGTTGTCACAAGAACACTATGTTGATAGACTTTTTAAGAAGTTTGCATATTTAATGTCACTCCTGTGAGCACTCCTTTTGATGCTAATTCTCAATTGAAAAAGAATAATGGTGACCCAGTTGCTCAGTTTAAATATTCTCAGATTAATAGGAGTCTGATGCATTTAATTAATTTTATAAGGCCTGATATAGCCTATGTTGTGTGTAGACTGAGTAGATATACTCATAATCCCAACATAGAGCATTGGTATGCATTAGCTAGACTAATGAAGTATTTGAGAGGAACCATGGATTATAGTATCCTATATAGTGGATTTCCTTCTATTTTCGAAGGGTACAGTGATGAAAACTGGATCTCTGATTCAGATGAGACAAAATCCACTAGTGGTTATATATTCACCCTTGGTGGTGGTGCAATGTCGTGGAAATCAGCTAAACAGACGATCATTGCTAGATTGACTATGGAATCAGAGTTTGTAGCTCTGGAGTTAGCTGGTTCTGAGACTGAGTGGCTAAGAAACCTCTTAGCTAATATCCCTTTAATAAAGGACGTATTGACTCCTGTGTCTATACATTGTGATTCCCAAGCGGCAAAAACTATAGCAAAGAATAAATTTTATAATTGCAAAAGTAGACACATGAAATTGAGACATGATGTCATAAAGCAGCTGCTGAGAGATGGAATAATTTCCATTGATTATGTGAAGTCAGAAATGAATTTGGCCGATCCTCTGACTAAACCAGTAGGAAGAAAATTAATTCTTCAAACCTCCAAAGAGATGGGGTTAAGGCCGACATGTTGTCAATAGAGATAGTAACCCAACCTATGTGATTGGAGATCCCATGAAATAGGTTCATATGGGTAATAACAAGTCGATATTGGCACTGAAGCACTAAAGGAGAGTTCTTAACTGCTACTAATTGAGAGGATGAAGTAGGTTCATATGGAGAGTTCTTTGTTCCCTTCTTTTAAATAGCTGAGTTTGTATCCTCCTAAATAGAGGTAGGCTTATTTAATCCTAGAGTAACATTTCACACTGCTGAAATAGTTTCTTAGGACAGTGCCCACCACGACTCAAGCCAATCCGTGTATTTACATTAATATTGCAATGATATTATTGAAATTCTTGCTCTCAATTACTACAACCTTCTCTTTCAATCTTCATCTAAGTAGATGTTGTACCTTTTGCAGGTAAGGCTTTAGTTCGTTGGGTAACTCTTTTGGGGGGAGATAGTAAGTATTCGATGAGATAGTCATGATACGCGTTATATAATTTGGACACTATCCTAATAAAATAAAAAAAATTTAAAAAAGGTACTTACGCTTCGATTTAATTTGATTGTTTACTTAAAAGGGAAATGTAACATTATGTCAGCAGTTTGCTAGTGAGGCGAACTCAGAATGTTAAAGTCATGATTGCTACTTCCACAAATCACAAAATATAAATATATAACTATTTGATCACGACATAAAAATTTAATATTATCATTACAGGAAAAAAGAACTGCTATTCACAAATCACAACAGTACGCAACTTTTCACATTTTGAAAAGGATAAATAATAGCTTATAGTTGGGATTACCTTACTCTCTACATTCAGGGAGGATGTAGTATAGCGGAATCGGGTTCATATGAACTCAATATTTTTGATGCAGTATATATTTATGTATAAACGTTTACTAAAATTGTTAAAAGTAGTAGGTCTGAACCTATAAATTTAAAGATAAGTTGGTACAATTCTAAAAACTTTAAATGTTGAACTCATAAAATTTAAATCTTCGATCCACCTATGTTTACCTAGAAGGCTTGAAGAGAGCATATGCGAACTTATTTTCAAACATTATGGATCATTTTTGTCATTTTCTCGCCAATAATTAGCAAAATTACTCTTATTAATCGTATCATGCTAAAATAGAAAATTTCTGCAACCACACAAACAAAAGCAAGACAGTATCTCTTGACCCAACTTGGTAAACCTAAGGGGTCGTTTGCTAGGATGCATTAGGTAAAATAATGCATGAATTAACTTTATGTATTAGTAATACTTTGTTTGGTACATTTTTTGAATTATATTAGTTATGCAAGCATTAGCTATACACCATATTTGGTATTATCCTATGCATAACTAATGCATAAGAAACCATGGTATTAACTATTAACAATGTAATGGGTTTTAATGCATGCATTAACTTAGTTAAAGACAAACATGTCCTTCAAAATTTATACTTGATTAAAATATGTTATTATATAATTCAAGTTTGAAATAATCCAAGAAAGTGAGAAATAAAATTATATCCCTAGTAAATAAATAAATACTTATCATATTTGTTTTATAAATAAATATTAAGTTCTATGCTACAATATATGTAGACAAATCAAATAGTTTGTTTAAACCTTTTTCATATACAAACATTCCTCAACATATGTTTCTTTTAAAAAGATAAAGTGATGGACTAGTTATGAGGGTATTTTTGTAAATAAATAATTCTTTTAGAAATTGTGATGTGATGACCCAATATGTCATCTTTAATTTTAAATATTCATTTCTATGTTCTGAGACCTCGAATAGCACTTTCAGCATTCCTCAACTTGCGTGCGCAGTCCGTAAATTCTTCTGAAAAATTTTTATGTGAAAAATTGATAAATATGTGAAATAGTGCTTTAAAACTCACTTAAGTTGACTTCGGTCAATATTTTGAGCAAACAGACTCGGATTAGTATTTTGACAGTCCCGGTCGTATCGTAATTTGGGACTTGGACGTATGACCAAAATTTAATTTGGAGGTCCCTAGCTTGAGTTATCGCTATTTATTGAAAACTAGAAACTTAAAGGCTTAAGATTTCCAAAATTTGACCGTGAATTTGACTTTATCGATATCGGACTCGGATTGAGATTCCGAGAGTTGGAATAGCTCCGCTATATCGTTTATGACTTGTGCGCCAAATTTGAAATCATTCCGGATTCATTTAATACATTTCGGCACGGGTTTTGTAAAGTGAAAAGTTTGAAACTCATAAGTCCGAATCGAGGTGTGAATTATAATTTCGACGTTATTTGATGTGATTTGAGACCCCGAGTAAGTCCATATTATGTTGCAGAACGTGTTGGAATATTCAGTCGAGGTCCCGAGAGGCTCGGGTGACTTTCAGACGAAATTCAGATTGTTTAGAGCATGTTGAAAGCAGCTGGTTCTTGGCAGAACCTAGTGTAATCGCACCAGCGAAATGGTGACCGCAGGTGCGCAGCCGCTTCTGCGGGAAGCTGATCGCTTTTGCGACTTAGGCCTTGGGCTGTGGCTTCGCTTCTGCAGAGATGAGTCGCGCAGGTGCGTGACCGCTTCTGCGAACGGAGGGCCGCAAATGCGGAACCTCCCGCTTCTGCGGCTCCATCAGCGCTTCTGCGCTGTCGCAAATGTGACAGGAATGTCCGCAGATGCGTAACTTCACCTGGCAGCCTGGCATCGCAAATGCGAGCTTTGTCTCGCAAATGCGAGTCTGCAGATGCGGAACTTGTATCCGCAGATGCGAAAAAGACTAGACATAGTCCATAAATTCGAAAGTTGCTATGTTTACTCATTTTTGAGTTTTAAGTATCGGATTTGGGCGATTTTAAAAGTTTTTTTCACGACTTCAAGTTGGGTAAGTCTTCTATACCCGAAAGTGATTATATTGCATAAATCCATATTTATATTCATCGTTTATTTCGGATTTAGATGGAAGAAATTGGAATTTTTGTAAAAGTTTCCAAAAAAGAAAATTTAGGATTTGAAAGACAATCCAATGTCGGAATTCGATAATTTTAGTATGGTTGAACTCGTATCGGAACGAGTGTCCAGGTTCCGTGATTTTTCATCGGGTTTCGAAAAGTGGGTCCCACGTTGACGTTTGATTGACTTTTCTGAAAATGACTTAAATTAAGTCTCTTTTGAAATGTGAATAATTTCAAAAGCTCCAATTGAATTGTTAGCCAATAATTTGATAGGTTTGATTGGTTGGAAGACTAATTCGAATGGAAAAGATGTGGTCGAGTGATCACTTAAAATTGCGAAATGAGGTAAGTGTCGTAGTGTTATACCCCATATTTTTGCACGTGAAATTACGTCGTAAGTCAAGTGATGTAAGCTTGAAAATTAGATCCTCTTTGAAAGTATATAAAGTGATTTAATATTGTTACACCCCATACTTCAGACGTCACTTTTATTATAGGATTATCTAATGTAAGATAAAAAAGGGCGAAATCCTTCTACAAGGATAAGAAAGGTTTACCAAAATCTTAAGTAAGTTAAGATAAATATGAGACTTGTTAATTATTATTTAAATGAGTTTAAAGTCATAATATGACTATATATGATTTTTTGATATGAAATATAAAGTTTGAAAAAAATCGGATTTAAGTTGCAGAAAAAACGAATAAGGATTTGCCTTGTAATGAAGCTTTTGGAGCAGTACATTTCGTAAGTTTTATGATGTCTTTTTGGGACATATTATATACCAAATTGAAGGACTTGGAATTAAGTTTCCAACTCTCTTAACTGTTCTTTCATACGACGTCCGGATAAAAAGATATAAGTGTCTGAAAAATGGCCAATCATAGGGTGCCAAGTAGCACCTTTTTGACTTTTTAAAAAAAAGGGATATTTACATCCCTTAGCTGGACTCTTTCTCTATTTTTCCAGAGAGCACACCCAAATAACACCCCTAACCCTACCCTTAAGCTCTCTACAAGTGCTTCAAACAAGATTATCATCCCGGGCACGAAATCAAGTAGCGATAACATTAAAACGATCCCTACGATGTAAGTATCGCTATATCGCCTCTCTTTTTCTTTGTAGTTTGAGTTTTGAAATGTATTTAATAGTTAAGAATATGCCTACTTTCTGTATTTAAGGTTTTAAATATCAATAAAGGTTGATAAATTTATTTCCTAATAGTTAGAACTCACGGGACGGTGATAGAAAGCCGTGAGTTTGACTTAATTGACTTGTAGTGGACTGTTTTGTGGGCTGTTTCGGGTTGCCTCTGGGATGCATATTTTGCTACAGTTTAATGGAGTTTTGGAGGACAAATGGTGTATATAAACACCACATAATAACGAAATGGTGGGCTGGTCATTTGCTGTTATATTGTTTTAGGTTGTTTGACACTACTTTAGTTGTTGTTTTATGTATGAAGTGATTGGGGTGTGTGAGCTGTTTTGTGATATATTATGATGGAGATAAGGTTGGAAAATTATGCTTACATATTGTTATTGTTGTGTTCTTGTTGTTGTTGGTATATAGTATTGGATGAAGGCATAGTTACAGGGGAGATGCTGCCCAAATTTATGTAAACGAGCAACTAGTTTAAGTTGCGGACTTAGCCTTTACTCAACACTGATTTTAAATCTTCTTATGCTATGGTAGATTGAGTTGAGTTGTTTGAAGAATTTCTTGGAAGGTATTAAGGACTCAACGGAGTTAAGGTATGTTAAGGCTATCCATTCTTTCCTTTTGGCATGATCCATATGAAACAAACGAAACGTGCAAACGCTGAACTTTCATAAATGACTCTATTCTTAGAAGTATTAGGGGTGCCTATGTTCTTGATTCCCCATGTGTCCTATTATTATATCTTCTGTTCATGGGTCTCAAAAAAATACATAAGTTGCTAAAGTTTATCCGAAAGCATATTGATGTTATGACATTCCAAGAGATTTTATTGACTTACTTCATTATGCATTGCATTCATTTATACATGTATATTGACCCATGACCAGATGGTGTTACATACGCGTATATTATATATATATGGGATATGGGAAAAGGTTATGGTGTTATATACGCACCACGACCTGATCAGCTGGTATACGTTGATGATTTCGTCTACAGTGGCTGAGATGATATGATGGGATGCTCTCAGAGGCTTGATGATGTTATGTACGCATATACCTATGCATGGTATGGAATTTATACACACATGCATAAAATTATAAATTTTTCATGATTCACAGAGCTATTCAAAATTACAGGTCGAGTTCTTTACTCCATGTTTCTTTCATGTTTTTTATATACTATTGTCATGCCTTACATACTCGATACTTTATTTGTACTAAGGTCCCTTTTGCCTGGGGACGCTACTTTTCATGCCCACAGGTCCCGATAGACAGGTTGAGAGTCCTCCTAGTAGGCTATCAGCTCAGCAGAAAGTGGTTGTGCACTCCACTTGCTCCGGAGTTGCCTATTTGGTCAGTATGATTTGAATATGTATTGATTGGTATGGCGGGGCCCTGTCCCGACCTTTATGATATTTATGTACTCTTAGAGGCTTGTAGATAGATGTCATGTATACGGATACTGGTGTCATGACACAAAATCCATTAAGGTCGTGATGGTGCCAGACACCACTGTCAGGCAAGCTAACAATAAATACTAGATTTGGTCATCATCTTTAATATTTTTGAAATCATATTTTTCTTCAAATCAAATAGTAAAGGTTGAGATTTTTCAAAATAAATAATAATATTTTATCAATTTCAATACTGAACGCCCATAATCAATCCCAAAACCCGGTGTCACAAGTGCATGAGCATTTATTAGGGGATAAAATAAAATACAATAACTGTCCAGAATATAAATTTGGATAGAAAAGAAAAAAAATACAAATACTCTAAAGGAGACTCTGTTGGCTGCGAATCGTCTCACAAAATGCAGCTCACCTAAGTCCCCGTATCAACCACGCCACTTCGCCCACAAGACGAATAATATATATCTGCCTGCACAACAAAATATGCAGCAAGTGTAGTATGAGTACGTAAATCAACGCGCACCCAGTAAGTTTCCTGCCTAACCTCGAAGAAGTAGTGACAACAGGTCGACTCAAACACTTACTATGGGCTATATTTAATACACCAATGATATAATTTAAGCATGAATCACGAAGAGCGGCTGTAAGCCCAATATCATGAAATGAGTAAACAATACTTTTGTTAATAAGAGATTTCAAAATTCCTACTTCATCATTTATCAATTTATCTCAGACCAGGGAGGCAATATCTTTATTTAAAAATTTCAAGGCAAGCAATACAAGCATGCGCAAATCATTCCCGGTCCAACAAATATTTAAACTGTGCACTGCCAGAGGGTCGAATGACGCGAACCATAGATGCATCTATTTAATCTGCCGAGGCGAATGGCCCGCTCCCATGAGAGTAGTAGGACCCCGCTCGCGAATCATACGTGCGACGCGGTCAAACATAAATTTAACATTTAAAATCATATCTTTTTCTTGATTCTTTTCAAAATAAGGGAAAATTCATCTGTTATATTATTCTTCAATTCTTTTCGAAATTACGAAGTTCAAGAAGGCAAACAATAAACATATATCAGTAACAATATCAACAAGGCATGATGTGAGCCTAAAACTACTCGGACGTAGGCATAGCTAGTAGCTACGTACGAACTCTCGTCACCTCGTGCATACGTAGCCCCCACAAATGGAAGTACACAATAATTTAGTTTACCTATGGGGTTAATTCCACCTTACAAGATTAGAAAGGAGACTTACCTTACTCCGAAGTTCCATAACCGGCTTCCGAGCCCTTCAAACAACTCGAATCGATGTACAAAACCCCAAAACTAGCCAATAATTATGCAAACCCATTAATATATACTCAATATATTCCAATTTATAACAATTTCTAACCACCGATCGAAAAGTCGATAAAACTCACCCTTGGGCCCACGTGCCCGGATCCAAAAACATTTCCAAGAGATACTTTACCCATAACACCACGAACTCAAATATATAATTTATTTTCTATTCCATGCCCAAATTCGTGGTCGAAATCCAAAAATATAAATTTCTAGGTTTTCTTCCAAATCCTAAAATTCTTACAAATTTTCATGTCTAAATCCATATATAAACCATGTATTTAACTCACAATGAGTAGAAGTCACTTACCCCATAGTAGATGATGAAAATGACACTCCCAAATTGCTCCAAAATCGCCTCATATGGAATAAATTAAGTGAAAAGGAGCCAAATTTCTGATTTTAAAATAACGCTGCCCAGGCCCTTTCACTTCGTGATCGCGAAAATCACCTTGCGATTGCGAAGGCCAATAACCAGCTGCCCAAAAGCTTCTTCTTCGCGAACGCGAACTTTCCCATGCGTTCGCGATATATAACAATCCAGAACAATGCGATCGCAGACCAAACTTCGCGAACGCGAAGACGTGATTTCCCAACTCAGAACTCCCTCTTACGCGATCGCAAGTCCACTTCTGCAATCACATACAACATCTGACCCCTCCAGTCCAATTTTCTCTTCGCGATCGTGTCCTCCATTCTGCGATCGCGATGCATACCCGATACACCAGACACCAGCAATCATAAAACTAAGGAAAATGGTCCGAGACCATCCCGAAATACACCCGAGGCCCCCAGGACCCCGTCTAATCAGACCAACCTATCCCATAACATAACACGAACCTGCTCGAGACCTCAAATCACATCAAACAATGTCGAATTCATGAATCGCACCCCATTCAAAGCTTAGTGAACTTTAAAATTTTAAACTTCTACATTCGATGTAGAAACCTATCAAATCACGTCCGATTGACCTCAAATTGTGTGCACAAGTCACATTTGACATTACATACCTACTCCAACTTCTGGAATCTGATTCTGAACCTGATATCAAAAAGTCCACTTCTGGTCAAACTTCTCAAAAACCTTCAAATTTCTAGCTTTAGCCAAATGACTCCAAAATGACCTACGGACCTCCGAATCCACTTACGGACGCGCTCTCAATTCCAGAATCACCATACGAAGCTATTACTATACTCAAAATCTCAAATGGACATCGACAACATTGAAATACACCTCAACCCAAATTTATAAAATTCTTTCAAAATGCCAATTTTCACAATAGGCGCCGAAACGCTTCTGGGTCCTCCAAAATCCGATCCGGTCTTACGCCCAAATCCGAAATCATCCTACGAACCTGTTGGAACATTCAAATACTAATTTTGAGATCATTTACTCAAAAATCTAACCTTAGTCAATTTTTCCAACTTAAAGCTCCCGAAATGAGGATTTGCTTTTCAAATCAACTCTGAACTCCCTGAATCTCAATTCTGACTATGCGTACTAGTCATAATACATGAAGTGAAGCTGCTCATGTCCTCAAACCGTCGAACGATGCACTAGGGCTCAAAATGACCGCTCGGGTCGTTAGATTCTCTCCTACTTAAACACACGTTCGTCCTCGAACGTGCTAAGAACTGCACTGGAGTTGTCCAAAATCACTGTTTAAATCTCCTTATGTTGTGGTAGATTGAGTAGAGTTGTTTGAAGAATTTCTTGGAAGGTATTAAGGACTCAACAGAGTTAAGGTATGTTAAGGTTAAACATTCTTTCCTTTTGGCATGATCCATAAGAAACAAACGAAACGTGCAAACGCTGAACTTTCATAAATAACTCTATTCTTAGAAGTATTAGGGGTGCCTATGTTCTTGATTCCCCATGTGTCCTATTATTATATCTTCTGTTCATGGGTCTCAGAAAAATACATAAGTTGCTAAAGTTTATCCGAAAGCATATTGATGTTATGACATTCCAAGAGATTTTATTGACTTACTTCATTATACATTGCATTCATTTATACATGTACATTGACCCATGACCAGATGGTTTTACATACGCGTATATTATATGTATATGGGATATGGGCAAAGGTTATGGTGTTATATATGCACCACGACCTGATCAGCTGGTATACGTTGATGATTTCGCCCACAGTGGCTGAGATGAAATGATGGGATGCCTTCAGAGGCTTGATGATATTATGTACGCATATACCTATGCATGTGATGGCATTTATACACACATGCATGACATTATAAATTTTTCATGATTCACAGAGCTATTCAGAATTACAGGTCGAGTTCATTACTCCATATTTCTTTCATGTCTTTTATATACTACTGTCATGACTTACATACTCGGTACTTTATTTGTACTAACGTCCCTTTTGCCTGGGGACGCTGCTTTTCATGCCCGCAGGTCCCGATAGACAGGTTGAGAGTTCTCCTAGTAGGCTATCAGCTCAGTAGAAGGTGTTTGTGCACTCCACTTGCTCCGGAGTTGCCTATTTAGTCAGTATGATTTGAATATGTATTGATTGGTATGGCGGGGTCCTGTCCTGACCTTTATGATATTTATGTACTCTTAGAGTCTTGTAGATAGAAGTCATGTATACGGATACTGGTGTCACGACACAAAATACATTAAGGTCGTGATGGTGTCGGACACCACTGTCAGGCAAGGTAAAGGATGAGATTTTTCAGAATAAATAATAATATTTTTATCAATTTCAATACTGAACGCCCATAATCAATCCCAAAACCCGATGTCACAAGTGCATGAACATTTACTAGGGGATAAAATAAAATACAATAACTGTCCAGAATACAAATTTGGATAGAAAAGAAAAAAATACAAATACTCTGAAGGAGACTCTGCTGGCTGCGAATCGTCTCACAAAATGCAGCTCACCTAAGTCCCCGTATCAACCACACCTCTGCGCCCACAAGGCGAATAATATATATGTGCATGCACAACAAAATGTGCAGCAAGTGTAGTATGAGTACGTAAATCAATGCTTACCCAGTAAGTATCCTCCCTAATCTCGAAGAAGTAGTGACGAGGGGTCGACTCAGACACTTACTATGGGTTATATTTAATATACCAATGATATAATTAAGCATGGATCACGAAGAGCGGCTGTAATCCCAATATCATGAAATGAGTAAATAATTCTTTTGTTAATAAAAGATTTCAAAATTCCTACTTCATCATTTATCAATTTATCTCAGACCAGGGAGGCAATATTTTTATTTAAAAATTTCAAGGCAAGCAATACAAGTATGCGCAAATCATGACGAGGTCGTACGGCCCGATCCAACAAATATTTAAACTGTGCACTGCCAAAGGGTCGAATGGCGCGAACCATAGATGCATCTATTTAATCTGCCGAGGCGAACGGCCCGCTCCCATGAGAGTAGTAGGAAATACCCCGCTCGCGAATCATACGTGCGACGCGGTCAAACATAAATTTAATATTTAAAATCATATCTCTTTCTTGATTCTTTTCAAAATAAGGAAAAATTCAGCTGTTATATTATTCCTCAATTCTTTTCGAAATTACGAAGTTCAAATGAAACTTTTAAAAACTTAAGTTCTTCAATTTGAACTTCTTTCAAAACAATTAATAAGCAGACTCAATCTCTCTTCCTCTCAAGGCAAACAATAAACATAAATAAGTAACAATATCAAGAAGGCATGATGTGAGCCTAAAACTACTCGGACGTAGGCATAGCTAGTAGTTACGTACGAACTCTCGTCACCTCGTGCGTACGTAGCCCCCACAAATGGAAGCACACAATAATTTAGTTCACCTATGGAGTTAATTCCCCCTTACAAGGTTAGAAAGGAGACTTACCTCGCTCTGAAATTCCATAACCGGCTTCCGAGCCCTTCAAATAACTCGAATCGATGCACAAAGCCCCCAAAACTAGCCAATAATTATGCAAACCCATTAATATATACTCAATATATTCCAATTTATAACAATTTCTAACCCCCGATCAAAAAGTCGATAAAAATCACCCTTGGCTCTCGTGCCCGGATCCAAAAAATTTTCAAAGAGAAACATTACCCATAACACCACGAACTCAAATATATAATTTATTCTCTATTCCATGCCCAAAATCGTGGTCGAAATCCAAAAATATAAATTTCTAGGTTTTCTTCCAAATCCTAAAATTTTTACAAATGTTCATGTATAAATCCATATATAGACCATGTATTTAACTCACAATGAGAAGAAGTCACTTACCCCATAGTAGATAATGAAAATGACACTCCAAAATTGCTCCAAAATCGCCTCATATGGAAGAAATTAAGTGAAAAGGAGCCAAATTTCCAATTTTCAAAGAACACTGCCCAGGCCCTTCCACTTCGCGATCGCGAAAATCACCTCGCGATCGCGAAGGCCAATAACCAGCTGCCCAAAAGCTTCTTCTTCGCAGTCCAGAACAACGCAATCGCAGACCAAACTTCGCGAACGCGAAGACGTGATTTCCCAACTCAGAACTCCCTCTTACGTGATCGCAAGTCCACTTCCGCAATCGCATAGAACATCTGACCCCTCCAGTCCAATTTTCTCTTTGCGATCGCTTCCTCCATTCTGCGATCGTGATGCATACCCGATACACCAGAAACCAGCAATCATAAAACTAAGTAAAATTGTCTGAGACTATACTGAAATACACCCGAGGCACCCAGGACCCCGTCTTATCACACCAACCTATCCCATAACATAACACGGACCTGCTCGAGACCTCAAATCATATCAAACAATGTCGAATTCATGAATCGCACCCCATTCAAAGCTTAATGTACTTTAAAATTTTAAACTTCTACATTCGATGTCGAAACCTATCAAATCATGTCCGATTGACCTCAAATTTTGTACACAAGTCACATTTGACATTACAGACCTACTCCAACTTCCGGAATCTGATTCTGACCCTGATATCAAAAAGTCCACTTCCGGTCAAACTTCTCAAAAACCTTCAAATTTCTAGCTTTAGCCAAATGACTCCAAAATGACCTACGGACCTCCGAATCCACTTACGGACGCGCTCCCAATTCCAGAATCACCATACGGAGCTATTACTATACACAAAATCCCAAACGGACATCGACAACATTAAAATACACCTCAACCCAAATTTATGAAATTCTTCCAAAATGTGAATTTCCACAATAGGCGCCGAAACGCTCCTGGGTCCTCCAAAACCCGATCCGGACTTACGCCCAAGTCCGAAATCATCATACGAACCTGTTGGAACATTCAAATCCCGATTCCGAGATCGTTTACTCAAAAATCTAACCTTAGTCAATTTTTCCAACTAAAAGCTCCCGAAATGAGGATTTATTTTTCAAATCAACTCTGAACTCCCTGAATCTCAATTCCGACTACGCGTACTAGTCATAATACCTGAAGTGAAGCTGCTCATGTCCTAAAACCGCCGAACGATGTACTAGGGCTCAAAATGACCGGTCGGGTCGTTACATTCTCTCCCACTGAAACACAGTTTGTCCTCGAACGTGCTAAGAACTGCACTGGAGTTGTCCAAAATCACTGTTTAGCACCTCGTGCACCTATCCGTGCTACCACAACTCAGTTGAGCATACTGGCTCGAGTGAATTGGAAGAATTCCCCTTTTGTTTAGTCAAATTAGCCTTAGAGCTCAGTTCCAACATCCAGAATTCTTTTCCAACATACGAACACCATATCAATCACCACACGACATACCAAAACATGACTGCACCTTTGCTGAATTCGCACCATGCACCGCAACATTCGCATAACCATAATAACATTCTTTGATCATAATAGCCGACATTCCCCGAATCTGATGTTCACCATGCACCTCATGACATATATAAGTTTGGTTCCAACTCTTGCAATACTGCCATGACAGAGAAGATGTGTAGAACTGATAGCCACCTGCCGAATTACAATTTATGGAGTCTCTCCTCCCGACAAGAACCATTACTTCACTTTGGACTAGATAACAATATTTACTCTTTAATATGCTTCCTATAAATCTGATCGCACTGATCCCAGGTCCAATAATCTAGTATCACCCAGTACAAGTTGCTAAGGTAGTAAGCTACTTCAGACACTGCCAAAAGTCTCATATGATGCCATAACGTGCCAACAAGGTACAAACTCGAATGTGACACATAAGGAATTGAACTTTGGAAGGAACCACTCAACCCACGTAGCTAATTTAAACAACCGTAAGGATATTATGAATCTTCCTCAGAAAATGAGAAGCAAAACAAACAATAATAGAGAGGGGAAACTGTACTCAATAACACACTGTTGTGGAATGCAGCCCGATCCAAATAACATACCCGTGGTGGCGTGCCACCCGATCCACACATAAAATCTGTATAAGGAGATACTTACTGAGCTAGAGTGCTCATTATTACAAAATATCCGAATATCGGCCACAAGCATGCTAAGTGCATAATACCATCCCTGGGGAGACATACAACGCCATACGCTACAAAACTCAAGCACAATTAACGTGCGATATATGATCCAACTCTCGAGAGGCATCCTGCTCATATAACACCATCGCTACGCGGAACCTCAACACATATGAAATCACCAAGCCGTTTCACAAGTCACACGACACAGTATAATATTACACGAGATAGTCGGCGACGAAATAACATTCAACGTCCGAATACTCTACCATAAGGAGTGCTATGCTGACATGTACACATCCACCCTAACATAGAGCCCATATCCACATTTAAATCTATCCACGGACCTCAAGCCGATTTTGTTCGCACCGTACTAGGCTAATAACCTTTCAAGGATCCATAATAACCCTTTTTTCCATAACACACGAGAACATCCATCATAACTGGAACAAACTCCCACAGTCCACAACCAAATGAACCGAGCGCCCTCCAGGCATAAATTCCCAATTAGCGATATTACCACAATCTTCATACTTGGTTTCCATTCTTCAATCAATCAACTGAGTATACGTCAAACTTATACAATCTTCCCGTGGAATATACTCCCATGACCTTCTGCACCAGGTAACAAGTCTGTACATTCATACTACCGGCCACACCAACGCTGTAAAGCAATTCAAGAATCCGCATTCAGTATGCAAAGCCTCTTTACACCAGGCATCGATCTCAGGTGGCGCCAAAGACAATACCAGCTTACTCTAACCATCTGAATCCTTTTCCGCTCATCCGAGCTCTTGACATTCTTGTCTACCCAAACTGCAACCTTGATCCTCAACTTCCAAATCCTATGCCGATCACTGCACTTAGTCATGCCAATGTTCAAGAATACAAGAATTTCATCTTAACTTCTGAACTACTAATAGGGTAAATACTTCACCACAAAAAACCTTTTACTTAACTCGTTCCAAGAGAACCATCTCAACATGCGACTGAATCCTCATATCTGCATAAAATACCAACCTTGAGTAGTGGTCTAAACCACCATAACCCTTCCGGGATCCATCTGCACATAACATGCCATAATACTCAAAAACCGCCAAATAAGATCAGTTTTGGTGACCGTCAAACCTTGCACGTACCGTCACAAATCACATGAATAACCCAACACACTGAAGGAACTGATCATTGCCACCATCATGCCAATTCAACCATTTCTAACCAATCTGACTTCTTCTAATTTACGTCCGGACTTGCCTTGGGAATAGTAATAGCTCCACTCAAAACATAGAGAATCCCAATTCCGCACTTGCCGTGAGTAACCTTATTTCACGAGACCGCATTGTATCAAAACCCACGAATCATATCATACCCCTCCTTGCACGCACTTTTACATCTTCAACTGGTAAACCCATTCCGATACTTCTTTTATGAATATGAAGTTATTTTCTTCCATTTCTCTAATGCTACACCACAACCCGAAGGTAACGCAGAATACTCCAAGCCCCCTTTTCATAGACTGCTGCAAAAGCTCGATACTCAACCATACTACGGACTCAAAATCCTTAGGCACCGCATTTTAAATTCTTTAATCCACTAAGACCGTTATTGAGAGTCACTTACTCTAACTTGGTCCCGAATATAATCAACTCCAAGGCTCTGCTAGCACATGAGCATCCTTTCAAATAAGCACCTGGCCGAATTATCTTCCTTGTAACTCGCCTCTACACGAAGCATAAATCCTGAGTCTTCCCAAAGCCTGCGCATGAATCTATAAGGCCAACTATAGCGCACATTCCTCAAATCGCTTGCTCAAATTACCACTGATGTTCTCTTTCCTTGGTCGTAATAACCCATCAATATGCCGATAACCAGAAATCTTACAAATAGATGACTATGCAATCCAACTGTAGCCGGTGGGACTCTCCCACTTAGCTTGAAGCTACTATTGCATAAACCTGGAACCCACCAAGATTCTTCCTTCATCGACATGATATAGCATAATCAACCTGCCAAATTCCTCAAAATCTTTCTATTAACCTTTAATGAACACTCCGAACCACTAGCCACATTTACATATTCAATCTCTTACCGGGTAGCCAGTAGAATTCTTCATAGAAGCTTCGTCAACACCATACAACCACTAACCTTCTCACTGGAGATAACCCACATGTGGAAATTACATGCCGACATATTCCAACGTCGCTGCACTGGGCATAATTACTACGAAATCAGTAGACCATCCTGAGTCCGAGCTCATTCACCAGCTGCACCAGTCCATTCACTCTCCACGGACGTCAACTAAAGGTGCAACAATACCTTCCAATCCAAAGTCATGTTGTATCCTTCTTCATATCAAGCAACTCCTTTCTGTTGTATCCAAATCTTCCGCCGTGTAATAGCCAATGTTTCAAATTAAGTCCATAGACCCAATCACCGTCCACCATAATTCCCAAATCACTCTAAACTTTCCTCAAGACGTGTAGCTATCCTATCCCAGAACCCACATGCTACTCTGCCACTCTCCCACTTGGTCAAACTCTCTCCTTTAAGTAACCACCCGACTCCTATTTCTCACGCTCAACCTTTTATCAGTTTAACCATCGCGAGACACCTTCCACATGTTCTTCCTCATCCTTCGCTGCCTAGTTGTTGCCATAATTCAAAATTTACCTCTGTAGCACTTGAACCAATCGATCGCTACCAAACGTTAAACCTTTCCGAAGATCATCTCCCTTGAGCCCTCAACACCCGGACCACCGATTAGGTCCTGAACCGCCGCACACTGTGATCTATGACAACCGCTTCCCCGACACTGTTTATAATACTCTGCCTCAAGGCGAATTGAAGGAAACCATAACACCGGCAAACTTAGCACATTATAATCAATCAAGGACGATGACGCCATATCACAGGCGAAGATTCCACCACGCTCGAAAATATCGAGTCCCACTACTCCATCAACCCAAGTCTAAACATTCTTAGTTCGATTGCCTTTCCTCCGTTGGAAGTAAAATACCGAATCTCTGAATCATGTACTGAGTAAACCTCCTTTCAAGCCATTCACTGCCCCGACACATAGGCAAGCATCCTACCATCACATCGATACTGTGTGATAACAACTCATGAGCATCATCGCAACTTGTGCATAACTTTAAAACTCTCAGAAGTACAACTACTGAGCTGAATTGACAGATATCCTTCCACAAGGTGACGACAATAGCCTAATCAATTACGCAGGGAGAAACATCCCGCATCACATTTGTAGTACCATTAAAATGTATCAAGTCCCGATTTATAACCAGCGCTTCACATCGCATAAGATCGAATAGGAAATAAATAAAGACATAATCCTCGTAGGAATCAAATCGCACGATGAGGAATCAAGAAAGGGAAGTGCTCCTAACAGCCCTGTAGCCTTTCGAAGATAAGTACAGACGTCTCTGTACCGATCCACAAGACTATACTAGACTCTCTCATGAATCGTGAGACCTACGTGAACCTTGTGCTCTGATACCATGTTGTCACGACCCAAAATCCATTAAGGTCATGATGGTGCCGGACACCACTGTCAGGCAAGCCAACAATAAATACTAGATTTGGTCATCATCTTTAATATTTTTGAAATCAAATTTTCCTTCAAATTAAATAGTAAAGAATGAGATTTTTCAGAATAAATAATAATATTTTTATCAATTTCAATACCGAACGCCCATAATCAATCCCAAAACCCAGTTTCACAAGTGCATGAGCATTTACTAGGGGATAAAATAAAATATAATAACTGTCTGAAATACAAATTTGGATAGAAAAGAAAAAAAATACAAATACTCTAAAGAAGATTCTGCTGGCTGCGAATCGTCTCACAAAATGCAACTCACCTAAGTCCCCGTATCAACCACACCACTGCGCCCACAAGGCGAATAATATATGTTCCTGCACAACAAAATACGCAGCAAGTGTAGTATGAGTACGTAAATCAACGCGCACCCAGTATGTATCCCTGCTAACCTTGAAGAAGTAGTGACGAGGGGTCGACTCGGACACTTACTATAGGCTATATTTAATATACCAATGATATAATTTAAGCATGGATCACGAAGAGCGGCTGTAAGCCCAATATCATGAAATGAGTAAACAATTCTTTTGTTAATAAGAGATTTTCAAATTCCTATTTCATCATTTATCAATTTATCTAAGACCAGGGGGCCAATATCATTATTTACAAATTTCAAGGCAAGCAATACAAGCATGCACAAATCATGCCAAGGTCGTATGGCCCGGTCCAACAAATATTTAAATTGTGCACTGCCAGAGGATCGAATAGCGCAAACCATAGATGTATCTATTTAATCTGCCGAGGCGAACGGCCTGCTCCCATTAGAGTAGTAGGAAATACCACGCTCGCGAATCATACGTGCGACGCGGTCAAACATAAATTTAATATTTAAAATCATATCTCTTTCTTGATTCTTTTCAAAATAAGGGAAAATTCAGCTGTTATATTATTCCTCAATTCTTTTCGAAATTACGAAGTTCAAATGAAACCTTTTAAATCTTATGTTCTTCAATTTCAACTTCTTTCAAAACATTTAATAAGCAGACTCAATCTCGCTCCCTTTCAAGACAAACAATAAACATAAATCAGTAACAATATCAACAAGGCATGATGTGAGCCTAAAACTACCCGGACGTAGGCATAGCTAGTAGCTACGTATGGACTCTCGTCACCTCGTGCGTACCTAGCCCCCACAAATGGAAGCACACAATAATTTAGTTCACCTATAGGGTTAATTCCCCCTACAATGTTAGAAAGGAGACTTACCTTGCTCCGAAGTTCCATAACCGGCTTCCGAGCCCTTCAAACAACTCGAATCGATGCACAAAGTCCCAAAACTAGCCAATAATTATGAAACCCATTAATATATACTCAATATATTCCAATTTATAACAATTTCTAACCCACCATCGAATAGTCGATAAAACTCACCCTCGGGCCCACGTGCCCGGATCCCAAAATATTTTCGAAGGTAAACTTTAACCGAACTCAAATATATAATTTATTCTCAATTCCATGTCCAAATTCGTGGTCGAAATCCAAAAATATAAATTTCTAGATTTTCTTCCAAATCCCAAAATTCCTACAAATGTTTATGTCTAAATCCATATATAGACCATGTATTTCACTCACAAGGAGAAGAAATCACTTACCCCATAGTAGATGATGAAAATGACACTCCATAATTGCTCCAAAATCGCCTCTTATTGAACAAATGAAGTGAAAAGGAGCCAAATTCCCGATTTTAAAAGAACACTGCCGAGGCCCTTCCACTTCGCGATCGCGAAGGCCAACAACCAGCTGCCCAAAAGCTTCTTCTTCGTGAACGTGAACTTTCCCACGCGTTCGCGATATACAACAATCCAGAACAATACGATCGCATGCCAAACTTCACGAACGCGAAGACGTGAATTCTCAGCTCAGAACTCCTTCTTACGCGATCGTGAGTCCACTTCCGCGATCGCATAGAACATCTGACCCCTCCAGTCCAATTTGCTCTTCGCGATCGTGTCCTCCATTTCGCGATCGTGATGCATACTCGATACACCAGAAACCATCAATCATAAAACTAAGGAAATTGGTCCGAGACCACCCCGAAACACACCTGAGGCCCCCAGGACCCCGTCTAATCACACCAACATATGCCATAACATAACACGAACCTGCTCGAGGCCTCAAATCAGATCAAACAAAGTCGAATTCATGAATTGCACCCCATTCCAAGCTTAATGAACTTTAAAATTTCAAACTTCTACATTCGATGTCGAAACCTATCAAATCATGTCGGATTGACCTCAAATTTTGCACAAAAGTCATATTGCACATTACGGGCCTACCCAACTTCCAGAATCGTATTCTGACCCCGATATCAAAAAGTCCACTTCCGGTCAAACTTCTCAAAAACCTTCAAATTTCTAGCTTTAGCCATTTGACGCCAAAATGACCTACGGACCTTCGAATCCACTTCCGGACGCGCTCCCAATTCCATAATCACTATACGGAGCTATTACCATACTCGAAATCCCAAACGAACATCGATAACATTGAAATACACCTCAACCCAAATTTATAAATTTCTTCCAAAATGCCAATTTACACAATCGGCGCTGAAACGCTCACCGGTCCTCCAAAACCCGATCCAAACATACGCCCAAGTCTGAAATCATCATACGAACCTGTTGGGACCTTCAAATTCCGATTCTGAGATTGTTTACTCAAAAATCCAAACTTAGTCAATTCTTCTAACTTAAAGCTCCCGAAGTGAGGATTTTCTTTCTAAATCAACTCAGAACTCCCTAAATCTAAATTCCGACTACGCGTGCTAGTCATAATACCTGAAGTGAAGCTGCTCATGGACTCAAACTACCGAACAATGCGCTAGGGCTCAAAACGACCGGTCGGGTCATTACAACTGGTATGGCCTTGTCGGCCTATATTTTGAGTATATTAAAGATCATGCTGGCCTTATAGGCCAGTACATCATATGTATAAGTCAGTATATCAAGTTGGGTCATCATATATTGAGTATTGCTTCATGTTTTATTCTACTTATCTCACAACAGCCTCTCCGGCTCATTTACCTATGATAGTATAATACGAACGATACGTTACGTTGGTACTCGGTTGAGTAAGGTATCAGGTGCCCGTCACGGCCCATCGGTTTGGGTCGTGACAAAATTGGTATCAGAGCAGTTCTGTCCTAGGGAGTCTACAAGACGTGTCTAGTAGAGTCTTGTTTATGGGTGTGTTGTGCACCACACTTATAAGCAGGAGGCTATAGGGCATTTAGGACTGTCACTCTTTCTTCTTACTCTAGTTACTCTAGATCGTGTGGTAGAGCTCAGTTGTAAAAATTCAAACTCCTAAATTTTATTTTATTCGTAATACAACAATACCTACATCTAGAAATACAGTTGGTAAGAGATTGAATGTAGTTGCGGAAGAGATGAGTCAGAGGAACTCAATTTTTTATCATGCTTATGATGAGTAAATGTGAGGTCTTCAGCAGATCATGTGTGTACTAAGATGTATAAGCTTCTTGTTAAGGATCCCTAAGGCAATAATATCTATACACTCGTATGGTAAAAAGGAATAAGAGAATCGGAAGGTAGACACAAGTTTCAGCAAGTAAAAGAAGCAAGGTGAAGAAGGGTACAAGGTACCCAGGTAATGAAGATTAACCGTATTTACAATTCAAGCAGAGAAATAGAAGTATTATGAGTTACTTTTAACAGTAATAGAGTTATATACAGTTGGCCACAGTCATCTTAATTATTCCCTATGGGAGCTAGCAGATATAGTTTAAGAGAAGGATAGGATATCAAGATCCAACTGGGGTTAGAGTAACCCAAAAAACTGGTGGATGAATTGCTATCATTAGCTAACATTTCCAAAAATAGTGCAAATGTGGTAATAGATCTCCTTGTAAGACATCAAGATGGTGAGCGATAGAATAGTACAGTCAGATATGAATACTAGAATGTTTAGAAAGTTCAGAAGATAGGCAGTGGAATCCTAGAAGGGATAAATATTTACCTTACTATGACTTCAGCCCCAAGTAAAAAAAAAAGAGAATGTTAGGCATTTCGAAGAGCCAGTGAGATGAAGCAAGGGGATCTAAAAATTAAAGAACGTTTTGTTGAAGTTTTCAGAATAAAGTGATAGACAAAAATATTATCCAGAGAATAAGAAGAGAGTAAATGAAGCATCATGAGTAACATGTGATATATGGGTGATAACGGTAAATCAAAATATGGCATGATGACGGAGTCTATAGTCAAGTGAAGGAAACAAAACAAGAGGAGACATGCCTTGAAACAATAGAAGAGTATAAGCTATAAAGTCATATCCTTCTTTCGAGAAATAGGTTGGTGACTCCAACGTGATTACCATAAGGAAACGTTAGACCCCGGGGTAATAGAAATTAGTATGAGATGGTGAACAAGATAAAGGAATATGAATTAGGGACCGAATGATTTGACAAAAGCCGGCATCATGAGGATTTTAGAGATCACGTTCCGGCGATAATATAATGGACAACAGAAGAATAACCTTTAAAGGTCATTCAGGAAGACGCTTCCATAAAACGAGCACTGTGAGCCAAGTTAAGCTTAAGGGACTAAGTGTGCCAGTTACACTAAGTGTCACCCTTGTGCACAAGAAATTTAATTATCCCCGGTATAGAAGGGTTACCGCAAGGCGAGCAAGATGTCAGTGAAGATGTGGAAAAAAAATGCCAAAGATGAGAGAGGTAATTATGGAATAGTAAAGGAAGAATGCGGTAAAAAAGTGAAAGGAATGGGATTGCATCTATTCAGATCCTACAGATATGATATGACTCCAGAACATTATGCAAGCATGATGCCGAGGAGAAGCAGTAAGGGTTCCGCACCCGATGAAATTGATAAATAAGTGGGAATAAACACTTGATACATAAGGAGCCCGTATGAGAGATAAGTTAAGACAAAGGACATAACCCAAGAGGCGTTATACAAAATATAGATATGAGAATGGACCAATGAGTAGCCTGTAGTTGATTCAGGAAGAGCCTAGTTATGGCTAGACAATAGGTTAGGGATAGATAAATAGATCATGCAAGACAGACGTAATGAACCCTAACATTGTGAATTCAGCCTTGCAGATATAATATCGTAACCCTTGAGAAATATTCAGATAGGAGTTGGAGTAATTAAAGGTACCGTATAAGTGTTGCAGAAATAAGAGAGAGTGCCACTAAGGAGACAATCAAAAGTTGAGTTCAGAAGTAACCCTACGAGCACAAGGGCACGGAGGTATGTAACTTAGGATATTTGTAGGAGAGTAAGAACATCGAAAATTCCTTCGGGTATACAATATAACAAGCTCAGAACTTCATAAGAGCCAGAAGGTCTCCTTAAGTGCTACAAAGAAAGACTAGTTGAGGAAATAAAACGAAGGCTTCCACCCAAGCATATTGACATAAAGAAAAAATGGTCTTGTAACAACAGTCCCACTACAATATTGTATGCACTCAATAAGAATGTAGCACCAATCGTGGCTAATGAACGGGAAGAACAAAAAAATCAAAAGGTGATATTCAAGATCATATAGGTTGCATGGAATTCCAACGTATGTGGGCACTACGATGAACCAAGTATTAATGCAACAAGTGACAGAACGACCAGGAAAAGTTATTTCTTACATTTAAAGACAACTGAGTAGGCACGAAAGGAAATCTAAGGTGCTAGCAATTTAAAGGAAGATTGTGAGTAGTATAAATATATATATGTGTAGGTTGCAAGCTAAAGTATGATAGAGCGAAAAGGTTTTAGATAGATAAGAGTAAGAATATGAAAAGGTAAGTGAGAAGGTGACGAGAACAGGTAAGGCCTCGAGATTAAGCCATCAAAATAAGAGAGCTGATGGTTTTCATAAGTTATAGAAAGCTCGGTACAGTCTGAATGAACTCGAGGAGTCTAAGAATATGAGCAAATAAAAGAGATAAAATGCAGTCCTGGTAGTAGAATAAGGGTGTAATGGTGATAGATAAGAGGATGACGTTTAGGCCTTTGATTGCGTAATGATTTAAAGAAAAGAGATTTCATGGATGGAACGATATTAGAATACCCCCATAGGATGAATCACGTTGGGATGATATGAAGTACGGTTATTGAAGTAAAGTACCACCCCTAGGTGGATCAGGAAAATCACTTCAGATGTTCCCCGCTGAGACGTGAGCCCTAGTGACAATGTATTATGTCAGAAGTAATGGTTGGGGCTAGTGAAAGACTATGATGTTGATATTTTATACCATCCAGGGAAGGCAAATGTAGTAGTCGATGCCTTCAGCCATTGATCTATGGGTAGCCTATCATATTTACAGCCAGAGAAGAGTGAGATAGCTTGTGTTTGATTACTAGATTCAGGTGGTACTTGAGTTACTATTCAGGATATGGCAACATCCTCTTTTGTAACTGAAGTGAAGTAATGCCAGTATGAAGATCCTGTGCTAGCTCATTACAAAGATATAACCCCTTAAAAGGAGAATACACCATTTGAGATTAGAGGAGATGGAGTCCTTAGATATCGAGGTCAATAATGTGTTCCTAATGTGGCAGGGTTGCGCCAACGGGTTATGGGATAAGCAGTGAGAGGGTAACCTAGAGTTATGTAGCACACCTCGATAATAATAAGCTGAAGTAAGTGTTATAGTACAGTACCTACCTAGATGCACTAAAGCCATAAGGACAGATAACCAAGGCTAGGGAATATAGCAATAGGGGTACATTGGACAAAGTACCAAGCGAAGAACTTCAACATACCTATATATGCCCTAAGGGACATCTTGTCATAGTTCTGTATATGTTCACAAAGTGAGGTCAAAAGATTGGGTAAAGGCTGAAGGAAAAAGGAGATATGAGTCGCATATGCGCACATACAAGGACAAAGTCGTACATACTGCATGATAGAAGGTAGCAATAATTACAATATTGGAAGCATTTCGATCACGAGTCGTGGCGTGAGAAAGAGGCCTAAAGGGGGGAATACCCTAGCCTTTGGATTTATTCATAGAAATGTTGCCTAGATGGAAAAGGACAATATTAAAGTATTCATAAGAGCCATATATAGGTTATGAGAATGAGAAGTGCATCAGTCAACATTCAAGGATGAATGTTCCAAAAAGGGGAATGATGTTACACCTCATATTTTTGTACGTGAAAGTACGTCGTAAGTCAAGTGATATAAGATTGGAAATTAGATCATATTTGAAAGTATATAAAGTGATTTAATGTTGTTACACCCTGTACTTCAGACGTCATTTTTATTATAGGATTATCTAATGTAAGATCAAAAACGGCGAAATCCTTCTGCAAGGATAAGAAAGGTTTACCGAAATATTAAGTAAGTTAAGATGAATATGAGACTTGTTAATAATGATTTAAATGAGTTTAAAGTCATTATATGACTATATATGATGTTTTCATATGAAATATAAAGTCTGAAAAAAATCGGATTTAAGTTGCGGAAAAACCGACTAAGGATTTGCCTTGTAATGAAGCTTTTTGGGCAGTACATTTAGTAAGCTTTATGATGTGTTTTTGTAACATATTATATAAAAACTTGAAGGTATTGGAATTTATTTTCCAACGCTCTTAACCTCTCTTTCATACGACGTCCGGATAAAAAGATATAAGCGTCTGAAAAAGGGGCCAATCATAAGGTGCGAAGTAGCACCTTTTTGACTTTTTAAAAAATGGGTTATTTACATCCCTTAGCTCATCTCTTTCTCCATTTTTACAGAGATCACGCCCAAATAACACCCCTAACCTTACCCTTAAGCTCTCTACAAGTGCTTCAAACAAGATTATCATCCCGAGCATGAAATCAAGTAGCGATAACATTAAAACGATCCCTACGATGTAAGTATCCCTATATCGCCTCTTTTTTTCTTTGTAGTTTGAGTTTTGGAATGTATTTAATAGTTAAACATATGCCTACTTTCTGTATTTAAGCTTTTAAATATCATTAAAGGTTGATAAATTTGTTTCCTAATAGTTAGAACTCACGGGACGGTGATCGGAAGCCGTGAGTTCGAGTTAATTGACTTGTAGTGGACTGTTTTTGTGGGTTGTTTCATGTTTCCTTTGAAATGTATATTTTGTTACTATTTAATAGAGTTTTGGAGGATAAATGGTATGTATAAACACCACATAATGACAAAATGGTGGGCTGGTAGTGCATCGTTACATATTGTTAGGTTGTTTGACACTACTTTGGTTGTCGCTTTATGTATGTAGTGATTAGGGTATGTGGGCTATAAACGAGCTACTAGTTTAAGTTGCGGACTTAGCCTTTACTCAGCACTAATTTTGAATCTCCTTATGCTATGGTAGATTGAGTTGAGTTGTTTGAAGAATTTCTTGGAAGGTATTAAGGACTCAACGGAGTTAAGGTATGTTAAGGCTATCCATTCTTTCCTTTTGGCATGATCCATATGAAACAAACGAAACGTGCAAACGCTGAACTTTCATAAATGACTCTATTCTTATAAGTATTAGGGGTGCCTATGTTCTTGATTCCCCATGTGTCCTATTATTATATCTTCTGTTCATGGGTCTCAGAAAAATACATAAGTTGCTAAAGTTTATCCGAAAGCATATTGATGTTATGACATTCCAAGAGATTTTATTGACTTACTTCATTATGCATTGCATTCATTTATACATGTACATTTACCCATGACCAGATGGTGTTACATACGCGTATATTATATATATATGGGATATGGGAAAAGGTTATGGTGTTATATACGTACCACGACCTGATCAGCTGGTATACGTTGATGATTTCGCCCACAGTGGCTGAGATGATATGATGGGATGCCCTCAGAGGCTTGATGATGTTATGTACGCATATACCTATGCATGGTATGTCATTTATACACACATGCATAAAATTATAAATTTTTCATGATTCGCAGAGCTATTCAGAATTACAGGTCGAGTTCTTTACTCCATGTTTCTTTCATGTCTTTTATATGCTATTGTCATGCCTTACATATTCGGTACTTTATTTGTACTAAGGTCCCTTTTTCCTGGGGACGCTACTTTTAATGCCCGCAGGTCCCGATAGACAGGATGAGAGTTCTCCTAGTAGGTTATCAGCTCAGTAGAAGGTGTTTGTGCACTCCACTTGCTCCGGAGTTGCCTATTTGGTCAGTATGATTTGAATATGTATTGATTGGTATGGCGGGGCCCTGTACCGACCTTTATGATATTTATGTACTCTTAGAGGCTTGTAGATAGATGTCATGTATACGGATACTGGTGTCACGACACAAAATCCATTAAGGTCGTGATGGTGCCGGACACCACTGTCAGGCAAGCTAACAATAAATACTAGATTTGGTCATCATCTTTAATATTTTTGAAATTATATTTTTCTTCAAATTAAATAGTAAAGGATGTAATTTTTCAGAATACTGAACGCCCATAATCAATCCCAAAACCCAGTGTCACAAGTGCATGAGTATTTACTAGGGGATAAAATAAAATACAATAAATGTCCAAAATATAAATTTGGATAGATAAGAAAAAAATACAAATACTCTGAAGGAGCCTCTGTTGGTTGCGAATCGTCTCACAAAATGCAGCTCACCTAAGTCCCCGTATCAACCACGCCGCTGCGCCCACAAGACGAATAATATATATGTACATGCACAACAAAATGTGCAGCAAGTGTAGTATGAGTACGTAAATCAACGCGCACCCAGTAAGTTTCCTGCCTAACCTCGAAGAAGTAGTGACAAGGGTTCGAATCAGACACTTACTATGGGCTATATTTAATATACCAATGATATAATTTAAGCATGGATCACGAAGAGCGGCTGTAAGACCAATATCATGAAATGAGTAAACAATAGTTTTGTTAATAAGAGATTTCAAAATTCCTACTTCATCATTTATCAATTTATCTCAGACCAGGGAGGCAATATCTTTATTTAAAAATGTCAAGGCAAGCAATACAAGCATGCGCAAATCATGACGAGATCGTACGTCCCGATCCAATAAATATTTAAACTGTGCACTGCTAGAGGGTCGAATGGCGCGAACCATAGAAGCATCTATTTGATCTGCCGAGGCGAATGGCCCGCTCCCATGAGAGTAGTAGGAAATACCCCGCTCGCGAATTATACGTGCGACGCGGTCAAACATAAATTTAACATTTAAAATCATATCTTTTTCATGTGTCTTGACACGTGGTTAACCTTGACTTGATGGAATAGAACCCTTGAATTATTTGTTACGTGCATTTCATGTGTAACGACGTATAGGTGAGGTGACGAGTGCCTATACGTCGTCAAATATATTGTTTGCATATTTATCTGAAAATCATAAATTATTTTAAATTATGAATTAATTATTGTATTAATTATTTCTCTCATATTCCTTGCCTAATATTATGTCTTGAATTTATGCTATAATTGCTACATGCTTATTTGACTTATGTGCCATAATTGCTACTTGGCATTTAGCATATTAAATATTAAATTATCAATTTTCCCCTGATTTCTACAATTAATTGCTACCTGTCATTACGTGTCTCCTAAATAAATCATAATTATTGTATGCTTTGTTGCAACATATTTACGTATTACTTGCTGTATTTATTGAAGTAGGTTTACATGAGTGTTGTTAAATTATATTGTTGGAGTGGGTTGCACGCTGCAATAAATTATATTTAAGTTTATATTGTTGGAGCGGGTTGCATGCCGCAACGAAATTTAATTGACAGATTATATTATTGGATCGGGTTGTATGCCGCAACAGAAATTAATTGAAGGATTATGACTACTGAATTGAGTTCAATTATTGATATGATTTATCCGTCTTACCTCTATTCATGTTGTTATTGCTATTATTATTATTATTATTATTATTATTATTATTATTATTATTATTATTATTATTATTATTATTATTATTATTATTGCGTACAGGTTAATGTAAGCAACCTGCCTTAGCCTCGTCACTACTTAGTCGAGGTTAGGTTAGGCACTTACAGAGTACATGGTGTCGGTTGTACTCATACTACACTCTACACTTCTTGTGCAGATACCAGAGTTGGTCCCAGCGGCATACTGTAGATTTGCTCAGATTCAGCTATCAGAGGAGACTTGAGGTATAGCTGCACGACGTCCGCAGCTCTGAAATCCCCTTATACTTTATCTTAACTGTGTGCTTTCTTTCAAACAAATTTATTTTATTTAGACCCTTGTTTGTATTATTCTAGAAGCTCGTGCACTTGTGACTCCAGTTCTGGGATGGTATTTAGACATCGGTACTATTTTGGTTTGTTCATTTAAATTCAAATATTATTCTGGTTGTTGATTTCTTTACTATTTAATTAAAAGAAATTGTTAAAAATGGTTAAAATTATTCTAACGTTGGCTTGCCTAGCAAGTGAAATGTTAGGCGCCATTACGGTACTGAAAGTGGAAATTTCGGACCGTGACATGTGCAGTGCTTTAATACATCAAACCAAACAATAGATAAGAAATATGCCAGCATAACTAATATAAACATAACTAATACCAGCATCACTAATACACCCTATTTAGCATTATTCTTATACACTCTACCAAAATACCCGTAAGTGTGACAGGAAAAATCGAACGTCCATAGCAAAAGCATCACTTACTTGGGGATCTACTATAGTACGTAGTACTAGAAAAACAAAACGACAAGCAAGGAAAAAACATAGTCCAATTTGTTTTTTCCTCAATAATTTTCACTCTCAAGAAATCCACTATGTCATCATCCACATCTTCTTCTTCTTCATCTCGTACACCTACTAGCAATAATCATAGACTTAATAATAAAACCATAGAAGATGTTTGGAAAAACATAAATCTTTCTTCTCTAAATGACCACACTACTTCTTTTGGAACCAAAATCAAAATGTAGTTCTTTTGGACTCAAAGAATCAAAATGCGTGAAAACAAAACTTAGTGACAATCTTATATATAACGCCCTTTTAAAGGGCGCTATACCGTAACGACCGTTTCCCTAGTTAAGTATAGCGCCCTTTTAAAACGCGCTATTTATATAAAGATCTTTTGAAAGGCGCTATATATATATATTATGTGGGCCAACCAATAATTCTTCTGGGCTTAACTGACATAACGATAATTCAACTGGGTATAGCGCCCTTATTTAAAGCGCTATACCTAAAAACATTAGACTCCCGGATTGATTTTTGCCTTATTTAAAGAGGTTAAGGATTTTTTTTAAATCTATTCATAAATATTCTCAAGTCTTCTGAAATATTTCTTCGTTAAGTTATTTTGCATTTTGTCATAATGTCTGAAGAGCGAAGAATAAGGGTTTCATTATATTGGG
>AWOL01S0073992.1:2858-19845 GCA_000715115.1 Nicotiana otophora | reverse complement strand
CGTACAGCAGCAAGCACTCTCAGCTAGTAGCGGGGCTGATAAGAAGTATCTGGATCTGCACACAAAACATGTGCAAAGCCTAACCTCGGTAGAGTAGTGACGAGGTCAGGTCCGGGGCCTACTGGAATATGATAATAAAACAAGGCAAAAATGAAATATCGCAGTAAAATAAAGACTGAAATTTAACAAGAAAGAATTTATAGAAGGTAACAGCTCAATACACAGAAATACAACAGGGGATCTTCCGAGATACCGTCTCATAGTCCCAAACGTAAATGTGCGAGGGGGGATGGGGGAGATCTCCCGGAATACCGTTCCGTAGTCCTAAAGTATATATGCAAGACAGGGGGATCTCCCGGAATACCGTTCCGTAGTCCCAAAGTAAATATGCAGTACATGGGGATCTCCCGGAATACCGTTCCGTAGTCCCAAAGTAAATATGCATTACAGGGGGATCTCCCGGAATACCGTTCCGTAGTCCCAAAATAAATATGCAGCGCAAATAAATACAACTACATCACGAAATCTTAGATTTAGACTAACTACCAGTCAAGGAAGAAGCAGGAAATTCACTAAGCATCTTGCACATAGTTCACATACGCAATCAACTCACGTAGACTAAACAGGATAGCTGCACATATTGGAATAACTCAATTAATAATGAAGATAGATTAATACTCATTAAAATGGTATAACTCAAAATAAAAGGAAAACAGGTTGCTGCTCAGTAAGAAAATCAAGTTTTTCCACAACTAGCCTGTCGACGCACTCATCACCTCACGTACATGGCACTCACATATCATAATAGTACCAAATCTAAAGGGGATTTTCCCCACACAACGTTAGGCAAGCCACTTACCTCGAACCAAGCTCAATCAATCGGTCACAATGCCTTTCCCATGAATATCCGGCTCTGAATGACCCAAATCTAGCCAAAAGCAATTATATATATCAGAAATACAACAATAATAGACTCATTTAATTAATAAAATCAAAACTTTAATAAACATTCTGAAATTAACTCAAAACAATCGCCCGTGGTGCCCACGTCTCGGAATCGGGTAAAAGTCACAAAATACGAACACACATTCGCTCATGAGTCTAACCATATAACATTTACTCAAATCCGACCACAAATCCCCTTTCAAAACTTGAAATCTTTGTTGAAGAAGTTCTTCCAAAATTCTCCCAATTTCAACCCCAAAATCCGAAATTAAATGATGAAATTAACCATAGATTAGTGAAATATAACCATAAAGGAGTTAGGAATCATTGACCAAAAACTTCCTCCGAAAACCTCTCCAAATTTTGCCTTCTACCGAGCTCTCAATCTAATTTTGAGTTATGAACCAAAAACCCTCGATTTTGAGCTTTCATTCTGCCCAGATATTTTTCCTTAATCGCGACCGCGGAAACACCCTCGCGATTGCGAAGAACAACTTCGCTGCCCCATTATTTTACTGTACGCGAACGCGATGAAATAGCTCCTCAGACTTACGCGATCGCGACTGACCTCTCACAATCGCGAAGAACAACACCCAATTCCGCTATTGCCTTATTTCTTCTTCACGAATGCAGCCTTGGCCACGCGTTGGCGATGCATAACCTGACGAACATACGCGATCGCGTCCCATTCTTGGAGAACGTGAAGAGATAACCCAGCTGGTCTCCCTATTACTCTACGTGATCGCGNATCTAATTTTGAGTTATGAACCAAAAACCCTCGATTTTGAGCTTTAATTCTGCCCAGATATTTTTCCTTAATCGCGATCGCGGAAATAGCCTCGCGATCGCGAAGAACAACTTTGCTGCCCCATTATTTTACTCTACGCGAACACGATGAAATAGCTCCTCAGACTTACGCAATCGCGACTGACCTCACGCAATCGCGAAGAATAGCACCCAATTCCACTACTGCCTTATTTCTTCTTCGCGAACGCGGCCTAGCCCATGCGTTCGCGATGCATAACCTGACGAACATATGCGATCGCGTCCCATTCTTGGAGAACGTGAAGAGATAACCCAGCTGGTCTCCCTATTACTCTACGCGATCGCAAGCCTTCTCACGTGATCGCGATGAAGGAAACCAGCTGCAGAACACGAGCAAAAACTGCCAACTCCTTAAGTCCAAAAAATGACCCGTTGAGCATCCGAAACATGCCTGAGGCCCCCGGAACCCAAAACAAACATATCGATCAATCCTAAAACACCATACGAATTTAGTCGAGCCCTAAAATCACATCAAACAACGCTAAAAATCGTGAATTACCCTCCAATTCAAATCTTAAGAACTTGAAACTTCATCATTCTACAACCGATGCCGAAACCGACCAAATCATATCCGATTGATCCCAAATTTTACACACAACTCATATTCAACACTACGGACCTACTCCAACTTCCGAAATTGGATTCCAACCCAGATATCAAAATGTTCACTACCGGTCCAAAACTTCAAAAATTTGCCTTTGGCCAATTCAAGACTAAATAAGCTACGGGCCTCCAAAATACCATCCGGACACGCCCCTAAGTCCAAAATCACCTAACGGACCTAACAGAACTGACGAAACTCCATTTTGGAGTAGTCTTCATATAATTTCGACTATGATCAAAATTCTAAGACTTAAACTCCCGTTTTAGGGACTGTGTCCCAAAACACTCTAAAAACCAAAACGAAGCCTCCCGACAAGTCACATAAGCAGAAAAAAGTACGGGAAAAATAGTAAATAGGGGATCAGGACTATTACTCTCAAAACGACCGGCCGGGTCGTTACATCCTCCCCCTCTTAAAACAATCGTCCGTCCTCGAACGAGCATAGAGACATACCTGAAGTGGTGAAAAGATTAGGATAACAGCTGCGCATATCCTGCTCGGTCTCTCAAGTCGCCTCCTCGACCGGTTGTCCCCTCCAATGAACCTTCACGGAAGCAATGTTCTTTGATCTTAGCTTTCTGACCTGCCTGTCTAAAATAGCCACTAGCTCCTCAACATAAGATAGATCCTTGTCCAATTAGACTGACCTGAAATCTAACACATGGGATAGATCACCGTGATACTTCCAGAGCATAGAAATATGGAATATCGGATGAACTCCTGCTAGACTGAGAGGCAAGGCAAGTTCATAAGCAACCTCCCCAACTCGCTGCAACACCTCAAGTGGACCAATGAACCTTGGGCTCAGCTTGCCCTTCTTTCCAAACCTCATAACGCCCTTCATAGGCGAAACCTGGAGCAAGACTCGCTCTCGAACCATGAATGAAACATCGCAAACCTTTCGGTCCGCATAACTCTTCTGTCTGGACTGGGCTGTGCGAAATCTATCCTGAATCGCCTTAACCTTTTCCAAGGCATCCTGAACCAAGTCCGTACCCAATAATCTAGCCTCGCTCGGCTCGAACCAACCCATTGGGGACCGACACCGCCTACCATACAGAGGCTCATATAGGGCCATCTGAATGCTGGACTGATAGCTGTTGTTGTAAGAAAACTCGGCAATTGGCAAGAACTGGTCCCAAGCACCCCCAAAATCTATCACACAAGTGCGGAGCATATCCTCCAGTATCTGAATAGTACGCTCATACTGTCCGTCCGTCTGAGGGTGAAATATTGTGCTCAACTCAACCCGAGTACCCAACTTATGATGCACAGCTCTCCAGAACCGTGATGTAAACTGCGTACCCCGGTCAGAGATAATAGATACAGGTACGCCATGAAGCCTGACGATCTCACGGATGTAGATTCGAGCTAGCTGCTCGGAAGAATAGGTAGTCATCACAGGAATGAAATGAGACGACTTAGTCAGCCTATCCACAATTACCCAAACTGCATCAAACTTCCGCTGAGTCCAATAACAAAGTCCATAGTGATCCGCTTCCATTTCCATTCTGGAACCTCCAACTTCTGAAGCAACTCACCTGGCTGCTGATGCTCATACTTCACCTGCTGGCGATTTAGACATCGGGCCACATATTCTACTATGTCTTTCTTCATTCTCATCGACCAGAAATGTTGTTTCAAGTCCTGATACATCTTTGCGGCACCAGGATGAATAGAGTACCACAAACTGTGAGCCTCCTAGTGAATTAACTCATGCAAACCCTCTACATTGGGCACACATAGCCCTCCATGCATCCTCAATGCACCATCATCTCTAATAGTGACCTCCTTAGCATCACCGTTTTGGACTGTGTCCTTAAGGACAAGGAGATGGGGTTCATCATACTGACGCTCCCTGATACGATTATAAAGAAAAGACCGAGAGACCACACAAACCAATACTAGACTCGGCTCAAAAATATCTAATCTCACAAACTGGATGGCTAAGGTATGAACATCCAATGCCATGGCCTATCTACTGTTGGTAGATATGTTAAGCTCCCCAAACTCTTTATCCGATGACTCAAAGCATCGGCCACCACATTGGCCTTCACAGGGTGGTACAAAATGGTGATATCCTAATCCTTAAGCAGCTCCAACCACCTCCTCTGATGCAAATTAAGATCCTTCTGCTTGAACAGATGCTGCAAACTCTGGTGATCGGTGTAAATCTCACAAGGAACTCCGTACAAATAATGGCGCCAAATCTTCAGGGCATATACAAGGTCGTGGGCAGGATAGTTCTTTTCATGCACCTTCAACTGTCTGGACGCGTAGGCAATCACCCTACGGTTCTGTATCAACACCGCGCCGAGACCAATCCGTGATGCATCACAATATACAGTATAAGACCTCGAACCTGTAGGCAATACCAATACTGGAGCTGTAGTCAAAGCTGTTTTGAGCTTCTGAAAGCTCTCCTCACATTCCTCTGTCCACCTGAATGGATCACCCTTCTGGGTTAGCCTGGTCATAGGTGCTGCAATAGATGAGAAGCTCTCTATAAAACGACGGTAATACCCTGCCAAACTAAGAAAACTCCGGATCTCCGTAGCTGAGAATGGTCTTGGCCAACGCTGCACTGCTTCAATCTTTTTTGGATCCACCTGGATCCCCTCACTCGATACTATATGACCCAAGAATGCCACTGAGTCTAGCCAAAACTCACACTTTGAAAATTTTGCACATAACTTCTTTTCTCTTAAGGTCTGAAGTGCAGTCCTCAGGTGCTGCTCATGGTCTTCCCGAGTCTGGGAGTACACCAGAATGTCGTCAGTAAACACAATGACGAATGAATCAAGATAAGGCCGGAACACGCTGTGCATCAAGTGCATAAAAGCTGTTGGGGTATTGGTCAGCCCAAAAGACATCACAAGGAACTCGTAGTGACCATACCGAGTTCGGAAAGCAGTCTTCAGGATATCTAGCTCCCGAATCTTCAACTGATGATAGCCGAAACGTAAATAAATCTTGGACAACACTCTGGCACCCTGTAACTGATCAAATAAGTCATCAATACGAGGCAATGGATACATGTTCTTCACTGTGACTTTGTTCAACTGGCGGTAATCAATACACATCCGCATAGAACCATCCTTCTTCTTCACAAATAAGACAGGAGCACCCCAAGGTGACACACTGGGCAGAATGAAGCCGTTATCAAGCAATTCCTGTAACTGCTCCTTCAACTCCTTCAATTCAGAAGGAGCCATACGATATATAGGAATAGAGATGGGCTGAGTGCCCAGAAACAAATCGATGCCAAAATCAATATCTTTGTCGGGTGGCATGCTCGGAAGATCAGCTGGGAACACATATGGAAAGTCCCTCACTACTGAAACTAACTCAACTGTAGGGGTATCAATACTGACATCTCTCACATAATCTAGATAGGCGTCACACCCCTTCTCAACCATTCATTGAGCTTTAAGAATTGAAATAACTATGCTGGGAATATAATCTAAGGTACCTCTCCACTCTAATCGCGGTAAACCTGGCATAGCCAGCATCACAGTCTTAGCGTAACAATCAAGAATAGCATAAATGGGGCGACAACCAGTCCATGCCCAAAATAATATCAAAGTCTACCATGTTGGGCAATAATAAATCGGCTCTAGTCTCAAAACCACTAAGCTCTATCAAACATGACCGATACACGAGGTCCACAATAAGAGAATCTCCCACAGGAGTAGACACATAAATAGGGGAACTCAAAGAATCTCGAGATACACCCAAATACGGGGCAAAATAAGAAGACACATAAGAGAATGTAGAGCCTGGGTCAAATAATACCAATGCATCTCTATGACAGACCGGAACAATACCTGTAATGACAAAATCAGAAGCAGCTGCATCTGTATGAGCAGGAAGTGCATAATATCTGGCCTGGCCTCCCTCTCTAGGGCGACCTCTACCTTCCCGACCTTCACCCCGGGCTTGCTGAGCAGGTTGGGTGGATGCTGGTGTTAAAATCATAGCCTAGAGGACCCGGTAGAGCATGTTGTGGCTGAGAAGTCTGTGGAGGTGCACCCCTCCTAAATATGGGGAAATACCTCACCATATAGCAAGTGTCACCACACTCAAAACAAGCTATGGGAGGGCGTGGCTGCTATGACTGGCTCGGGCCAGGTCTGCTGGACTGGATACTAGGAACACCCCGTGCATGAGGCACACTAAATACTGGCGGTGCATAATAAGGCTCCTTGGGCCTAGAAGGAGCTGGAGCACCACTGGCGGCTGAAAGAGCTGAATGAACGGGGCGACTCATATAACCCCTACCATAGCGAGATGCTGGGACACGAGCTCCAGAATACTAACCAGTCTCTCGAGACCTCTTGGCCTCTCTTTCCACTCTGTCCTCGGCAAGCATGCCCTCCAATCTCCTGGCAATACTCACAACCTACTGATAAGAAATATCCATCTCCAACTCCCTGGCTATACTAATCCAGATGCTGTGGTGAAGTCCCTCAATAAACTGTCGAACCCTCTCTCGAACTGTGGCAACCAAGGTCGGTGCATGTCAGGCCAAATCACTGAAGCAGACTGCATACTCTGACACAGTCATAGATCCCTGGCGCATCTGCTCAAACTCCGCGCGCCATGAGTCCCTGAGGCTCTGAGGGACATACTCTCTCAAAACTTTGTCCGAGAACTGAGTCCATGTAAGTCAAGCTGCCTTAGCTGGACTACTCAACTCATAAGCACGCCACCACTGATAAGCTGCTCCTCTAAGCTGGAATGTAGTGAAAGAAACCCCACTCGTCTCTGCTACGCCCATAGTAAGGAGAATACGATGACACTCCTCCAGAAACCCTGAGCATCATCTGTAGCCAATCCGCTGAAGGTAGGTGGGTGGTATTTCTTGTACCTCTCAAGTCTGAGCTGCTCCGTCTTAGAAGCTGCTGCCCTAACCTCAGGCTGAGCTGGAGCTACCGGCTGTATGGGTATAATCTCTAGAACCTAGTCGACCTGAACCCGCTACTCTGGAATACCGGTGACGGGAGTCTGTGCTCCTCCACCGGCCTGAGATGTGGCAGGAGTGAGTGGAATCAATCCAGTCTGAGCTAAGGTGCTGAATATACTCAGAAACTGGGCTAGAGTCTCCTAAAGGGTTGGTGCAGAAGCATGTACCTCATGTGCCTGCCCTCCAGCTGGAGCTACTGGGGGCTCCTCTGTAGCAGCTCGTGTGGGTGCTCTGGCTGCACCACGTGGATGTTCTTGGCCTCTACCCTGGCCCCGACCTCTCGCAGCTCTAGCAGTGGGCGTGGATGCCTGTTCATCAGATCTGCTTGTATGTGTCCTCACCATCTGTGAGAGAATATAATATAGAAGTTTAGAATCTTTGAAGTCAACAATTTTTGCCCGACAAGGAATCAAAGTAGTGAAATTTTTCTAACAGTTTCATAGCCTCCCGAAGATAAGTACAGACGTCTCCGTACCGATTTGCAAGAATCTAATGAACCGGCTTGTGACTCACGATGCCTACGAACCTAGAGCTCTGATACCAACTTGTCACGACCCAATTTCCCCTTTGTATGACGTTGTGACGACACCTAGTCTTTATGACTAGGTAAGACTAACATTTGCGGAATAATGAAATGAAAACATGAATTAAACAACTAACTGTTCAAAATACACAGTAATCCCAAAACCCGGAACATCATAAGTCATAAGCTACAGAGGGAAACTAGTATCTTTATACATCAGAGTCTAATAACATAAGTAAGGAAGGTAAATGACATAGGAGGGAATAGAGGGGAACTCCGTGGTTTGCCGATACGGAAGATATACCTTGAAGTCTCTGTACAACAACAAGCACTCTCAACTAGTAGCGGGGGTGATAAGAAGTACCTGGATCTACACACAAAACACGTGCAGATTAGTACCATGAGTACACCACAATCGATACCCAGTAAGTACAAGGTCTAACCTCGGTAGAGTAGTGACGAGGTCAGGTCGGAACCCTGCTGGAATATGATAATAAAGCAAGGCAAAAAATGAAATATCGCAATAAAATAAAGACTGCAATTTAACAAGAAAGAATATATAGAAGGTAACAGCTCAATACACAGAAATACAACAGGGGATCTCCCGAGATACTATCTCGTAGTCCCAAACATAAATATGTAGGGGGATCTCCCGGAATACTGTTCCGTAGTCCCAAAGTAAATATACAGTACATGGGGAACTCCTGGAATACCGTTCCGTAGTCCTAAAGTAAATATGCAGCGCAAACAATAGATATACAACTACATCACAAAATCATACAATTTAGACTAACTACCAGTCAAGGAAGAAGCAGGAAATTCACTAAGCTTGTTGCACATAGTTCACATACGCAATCAAGTCACGTAGACATGTTGTATTAGACTAAACAGGATCGCTACACATATTGAAATAACTCAATGATTAATACTCATTAAAATGGTATAACTCAAAATAAAAGGAAAATAGTTGCTGCTTAGTAAGAAAATCGAGGTTTTCCACAACTATCCCGTATTTGCACTCGTCACCCCATGTACACGACGCTCATATATCACAATAGTGCCAAATCTTAAGGGGATTTCCCCCACATGAAGTTAGGCAAGCCACTTACCTCGAACCAAGCTCAATCAATCGGTCACAATGCCTTTCCCACGAATATCCAGCTCCGAATGGCCCAAATCTAGCTAAAAGCAATTACATATCATAAATACAACAATAATAGACTCATTTAATTAATGAAATCAACACTTTAATAAAACTTCTGAAATTAACTCAAAAACATCGCTCGTGGAGCCCACGTCTCAGAATCGGGTAAAAGTCACAAAATACGAACACCCATTCGCTCACGAGTCTAACCATATAAAATTTACTCAAATCCGACCACAAATCCCCTTTCAAAACTCGAAATCTTTGTTGAAGAAGTTCTTCCAAATTTCTCCCAATTTCAACCCCAAAATCCGAAATTAAACGATGAAATCAACCATAGATTAGTGAAATATAACCATAAAAGAGTTAGGAATCATTACCCAAAAACTTCCTCTGAAACTCTCTCTAACTTTCGCCTTCTACCGAGCTCACAATCAAATTTTGAGTTATGAACCAAAAACCCTCGATTTTGAGCTTTAATTCTGCCAAGATATGTTTCCTTAATCGCGATCGCGGAAACACCCTCGCGATCGCGAAGAACAACTTCGCTGCCCTATTATTTTACTCTACACGAACGCGTAACTCTCCACGCGAACGCGATGAAATAGCTCCTCAGACTTACGCGATCGCGACTGACCTCACGCGATCGCGAAGAACAATACCCAATTCCACTACTGCCTTATTTCTTCTTTGCAAACGCGGCCTAGCCCACGCGTTCGCGATGCATAACCTGGCGAACCTATGCGATCACGTCCAATTCTTGGCAAACGCAAAGAGATAACCCAGCTGGTCTCCCTATTAGTCTACGCGATCGCGAGCTTTCTCACGTGATCGCGATGAAGGAAACCAGCTGCAGAACACCAGCAAAAACTGCCAATTCCTTAAGTCCAAACAATGACCCGTTGAGCATCTGAAACACGCCCGAGGCCCCCGAGACCCCAACCAAACATACTGACCAACCTTAAAACACCATACAAACTTTGTCGATCCCTCAAATCACATCAAACAATGCCAAAAATCGCGAATTACCCTCCAATTCAAATCTTAAGAACTTGAAACTTCATCATTCTACAACCGATGTCGAAACCAACCAAACCACATCCGATTGATCCCAAAATTTTCACACAAGTCATATTCAACACTACGGACCTACTCCAACTTCCGGAATCGGATTTTGACCCTGATATTAAAATTTCCACTACCGGTCCCAAACTCCAAAAATTCGACTTTCGCCAATTCAAGCCTAAATAAGCTACGGACCTCCAAAACACAATCATAACACGCCCTTAAGTCTAAAATCACCTACCAAAATTAACGGAACAGACGAAACTCCATTTCGGAGTCGTCTTCACACAGTTCTGACTATGGTCAAAATTCTAAGACTTAAGCTCCCGTTTTAGGGACTAAGTGTCCCAAAACACTCTAAAAACCAAAACGAAGCCTCCCGACAAGACATAACCAGAAAAAGGTACGGGAAAAATAGTAAATAGGGGATCGGGGCTATTACTCTCAAAACGATCGGATGGGTCATTACAGTGAGGTTGTGGTGGCGAATAACTCAGTAACCTATAGTTTATCTCCACAGTGTCATGTTAAGTCGCCACTTACAATGGAGTATGATACATTGGTATTGTTGTTATGTAAAAAATGAGTGTGAGCAAATGTTCGGTGAACCTTAAAGTAATCGGAAGATATCCGTATTCTATTACTCCGTGAGGGGTTGCTTGTTATGCTGAGTTTAACATCGAGGACGATGAAACTCTGAGAGATTTTTTGAGGACTCCAGATGAATACCGGGAATTTCTTGTGATAAGAATGTTGGAAATGTACGTCAAGGTTGAAGACGTTCGCAATAATGAGTTTGTGCAAAGAAGGTATATCCCTCAGTCATCGGGTGGTTATTTTGGAGCAGTTTTAGCCGAACAGGTTCCGGCTGAAAGATTTTGGCCTGATCTAAACTTATCTCCATGGGCGAATGAGAAGCGAGGAAATAATTTCTCTCCAAGTCTACATAATCCACAAGACGAGTACTAAACTTTAATTTTCCTTTGTGTTACGATATTTATTTTTGTTGTATTGAATTTGTATTAACACTTATATATTCCACAGGGGGTACCAGCCAGATATGAATTTTACAAGTTATGAACCAATGCCCAATTGGAATACGCCTAGTTCTGGTGTGTTGTATCATGGTGGTCCATCCGGGAGTCATCACTAACAGGATAATATCCATCATGGGATGTCAACACATTATGATTTGTAAGTGAAGTGATATAGCTATATGTAAACTTTGGATCAATTTTAGTAACTCATTATTTTGTTGGTTGTGCGGTGAAAACGAGCAACTTGAAAGTCCTGTCCTTACTCAATTTCCTGAAGACGACATATTTAATCAGGATCTAGCAGATGCACAGAGTCAGGAAGAGAATAGTGATTATGACAACAACGCCGATGAGTATGGAGATGACACACCATTCCTTGGTGAGGGTGATGATGAGGAGGAAGAGAATGATGAACCTGATTTGATGAGGAAGCATGCTCCACCCCTCGTTAGACCAAGAGTGTACGAGTTCCACGTGATGTTTCATTCAAGGGAGATTACCTACCTTGATCATTTGTCAAGTATGCCGGATTTAGATGCCCTCACAAGGGATATTGACAAAATTCGGACAGCAATGTGGGATGAATCTAGAGCAACGGTGTTTTCAAAGGGCATACGTTTTCCGGATAAAGGGCGCCTAACCAGGGCGGTGCTAATGTACAGCGTAAAAGAGTGTCGTGAGATCACGGTACGCGAGTCATCTCTAGATGTATACAAGGTAGTCTGCCATAGATTGTTTACGGGTTGTAATTGGATACTGCATGCGAGGAAGAAGAAAATAAATATGTGGGTTGTGGGTAAATACATTGGCACCCACAATTGTGAAATGGACACATTCAGTGGGAATCATTTTAACTTGAATGCTAACTTTATTTTTCTTCTCTTGATTCCACACATTGAAGTGTNGATGCCCTCACAAGGGATATTGACAAAATTCGGACAGCAATGTGGGATGAATCTAGAGCAACGGTGTTTTCAAAGGGCATACGTTTTCCGGATAAAGGGCGCCTAACCAGGGCGGTGCTAATGTACAGCGTAAAAGAGTGTCGTGAGATCACGGTACGCGAGTCATCTCTAGATGTATACAAGGTAGTCTGCCATAGATTGTTTACGGGTTGTAATTGGATACTGCATGCGAGGAAGAAGAAAATAAATATGTGGGTTGTGGGTAAATACATTGGCACCCACAATTGTGAAATGGACACATTCAGTGGGAATCATTTTAACTTGAATGTTGGCTTAGTTTCTCTTANGGCGCAAACGTGCGTTTGAAATTGTTTATGGTAACTGGGATAAGTCCTTTGCATCTCTACCCAGGTACATGGCCGCGTTGCAACACTTTAACCCCGGGACTATTTTTGAATGGAAGCTTGAGTGGTGTCCGGGATTACCAGAACATATATTCAAATATGTGTTCTGGGCATTTAAACCAGCAATTGATAGTTTTCTGCATTGCCGGCCGGTAATATCCATAGACGACACTCATGTTTATAGAAAGTATGATATTAAGTAGTTGATCGCCATTGCAGTAGATGCTAATGAAAGTATATTTCCCTTAGCTTTTGCTATTTGTGCTAATGAAAGACAAGAAACGTGGACACTATTTTTGAACCACTTGAAAGAGCATGTTATCAAACAACGTTCATGTATTTGTCTAATATCTGATCGACATGGTGGTATATTAAGTTCTGTACATAATTTTTGTGCATGGAAAGAACCATATGCCTACCACCGTTACTATATAAGGCACCTGAAGGCCAATTTCCAGAAGGCATATCCCAACAAGGATTTGCATGATTTAATGTGGATGGCTGCAACAGATCACCAAGAGTTTAAATTTAGGAGGCGCATGGAATCTATCAGCAGGAAGACGAGGGAGCCTATTGTTGGTTGATGCGACATGGACTTGACAAGTGGACTTTGCATGCGGATGGAGGCATAAGATGGGGAATTCTGACTACAAATGTGTCCGAGTCTTTCAACGAGTTATTGAAGTCTGCACGTGGATTGCCTGTCACTTCTATGGTACGGATGCCATTTAAGTAGATGGCGGAGAAGCTTGTTGAAAGGGGTTTTGAATTTATGTCAATACCAATAAAAAGATTTGAGAAATACAGGCGGTGAGTACATTGGCATTCATATTTATAGTATTACAACGAGCGAAATACTTTTGAAGTTCGTACCACTATGCATTATTGGCCGCCGTAACTATTTAAAATGGTGTGTAACAAGGAGTATGTACGTCAATGACAAGTGCAAAAACAAACGCGTATACGGAACCAAATGGATGTTGATGATACCATTTATGCGCGTAAATGTGGCATATACTCGCAAACAAGACACAACCGTTATAAATGTCCTTCAGCTAGTTTGGGTGGCAGTGAAAGTTCATCTAATGTGCCCAATTATCAAGGATACACTTAGTATTTTGACTCCGTAATTTGTTGTAATAAGTGTATGTACTTGTTTATCTTGCAGAATGTATGAAATAAAATTTTATTTCCATTACTGTTTAGTCTTATTGATATTTAGCATTAATACTTCAGTACAACAATCTAACATAAACCCATTTTAAAAAAACATTGTCATTCACCATTATCGTCGTTGTCTCGCACAATTTCAATGTCACTATCTTCATCTTCTTCGGCAACATCGTGTACGCACCCATCGGGACCGAAGCCATCGTAATCTAGGCCCCAATGCATACACATTTCTCGTATTTCACCGCTATCATCAATAAGACCACTTGCTTGATTTCTACAACAATATGGGACTCCAACGTCCAACGTCTGTGGTAGAAACTTAGGTAGTCTCTCCCACTCGACAACTGTTGGGAAAACAGGATAATCATTGTCTCTATGCAATTTATCATTTTCTAACAAATCCCAGTACTGATCCTCCGTTCCTCTCAGGAAGTTAAGATCATCTATTGCATGATGAACAACTAGTGCCTTTTCCATCTCTAAAATCTCCTTAAACATATTGAATAACTCCCGGTTCATCTTTGTGTGTGTTTATTTGGAAGGTTGTAGACAGTGCTTGTGGCACAACAAGCCCATTGTAGTTTTTTGCCCCAATTTCGGTTACCTTCAAGCTTTATAGAATGCGCGTTGCCCTCAATAATGTGCCCTTCAACTTTGAGATTAGTGTGTATGTTGATAGGCTTATTTTCCAAGGGACGCAGAACACCATACCACTTATCATCAACCAATTCAGTGTAGCAACCTAGCATATCTTTTTCAAGGTAGGGATCGATAGTGTTAAGACGTATTCCATGGGGATCTGTTGAACTACCTTCACCCTTTTGCCTCTTTGTGAACCACTTGTTAAATGTTAGTGGCATTTTTAAAATGGATGTTCTAATTTTTATTCAAATGGTCTTTGAAATACGGATGACTTGGTTCAGTTTAAGCAGATGTCTTATACCCGAAAGAACCATTATCACGCGAAGCATAGCGCGGTAAAATACCATGTTATGTGTGTTGTCTTGTCGACCTGAAAAAGCTGCTCGCCTGCAAAAGCTATCTTCTAGAAACATTGTATTGTACCTGAAAGAATCTTTAACACGCAAAGCATAGTGCGGTGAAATACTACGTTATGTGTGTTGTCGTGTCGACCTAAAAAGCTGCTCACCTGCAAAAGCTGTCTTCTGGAAAAGCTGTATTGTACCCGAAAGAATCTTTTACACGCGACACATAGCACGGTGAAATAATACGTTATTAGTTGTATTGAATTTAAATTATGTTAAGTTTTTATGTTTTTGTTTGTGTTGTAGTATTAAAATAACAAAGAACCGGAGAAATAAAAATATAATGCTCATATAATATAAACAATAAATATTTGTGCTATTATTTACTTGTAATGACCCGGCCGGTCGTTTGGAGTGTATTAGCCTCGATCCCCTATTCATTATTTTCCTCGTATCTGTTTCTACTTACGTGACTGGTCGGGAGGTCTTGTGTTTGGTTTCGGAGTGATTTGGGACACTTAGTCCTTAAAACGGAAGCTTAACTCTCAGGATTTGGACCGTAGTCGGAAGTGTATGAAGACGACTCCGGAATGGTATTTCGTCGGTTCTGTTAGCTCTATAAAATTATTTTAGACTTAGGAGCGTGTCCGGACTGTAAATTTGAGGTCTGTAGCTAATTTAGACTTGAAATGGAGAAAGTCCAATTATGGGAAGTTTGACCGGAGGGTTGACTTTTTGATATCGGGGTCGGATTCTGATTCCGGAAGTTGGAATAGGTCCGTAATGTTGAATGTGACTTGTGTGCAAAATGTGAGGTCAATCGGACGTGGTTTGGTAGGTTTCGGCATCGTTTGTGGAATTTGAAAGTTTAGAAGTTCTTTAGGCTTAAATCCAGGTGTAATTGGTGTTTTACCGTTGTTTTAAGTGATTCGAAGGCTCGACTAAGTTCGTATGGTGTTTGAGGATTGGTTGGTATGTTTGGTTGAGGTCTCGGGGACCTCGGGTGAGTTTCAGATGCTTAACGGATCACCTTTTGGACTTTGGAAGATAGCAGATTTTCTGGTGTTTTGTTGCAGACATTTTCTTCATCGCGTTCACAAGGGAGTTCTCGCATTCGCGTAAGGTATCTGGGAAGGCCAGCTGAGTTACTCTTCATGTTCGCGATGTGGTTCCCGCGTTCGTGAAGATGCGGAACCCTGAGTCTATGCATTCGCGATATGGTCCTCGCATTCGCGATAGAGGAATTCTGGTCAACATTTTTTTGTTCAACGCGAACGTGAGGCTTTGACCGCGTTTGAGAAGAAGGAATTAACTGGGCAGTTATAAAGATTCAAAAACAAAGGGTTTGGCCATTTTTATCAAAACTTGAGTTTGGGAGCTCGGATTTGGACGAGATTTCGAGGGGTTTTCAGAGACATCGATTGGGTAATGATTCTACACTTGATTTTGGTTGTATCCCACTAATCTATCATTAATTTCATCATTAAATTTCGGATTTGGGTTAAAAATTGGGGAAAAATGGGAAGAAGTTCTTCAACTACGATTTTGGGTTTTGATTGGGATTTTGACATCAGATTTGGATAAATTTGGTATGGTTGGACTCGTGAGTGAATGGGCTTTCGAGTTTTGTGACTTTTGTCAGATTTCAAGATGTGGGCCCGGGACCGGCTTGTGACCAATTTCGGATTTTGGCTTGTAATTTCGTTTTTTTCTTGTAGAATTGATTCCTTTAGCCTATATTAATTATCTCGTACTTCTTGTGGCTAGATTCGGGGAATTTGGAGACTGATTCGAGGGGCAAAGTCATTACAGAGTAGAATTTCATGCATTTTGAGGTAAGTAACAGTCTTAAATCTGGTTTTGAGGGTATGAAACCCCGAGAATTGGTATGATGTGAGTGTTTGGAGGTGACGCATATGCTGGGTGACGGGCGTGTGAGCATGCACTATGAGGGATTACGACTTGGTCCGTCTCATGAGACTGTAAAGTTGAATGGCCATTGTTATTACTTGTCTTTCCTCGTCTTGGAGCAATTGACTGCCTTTCATGTTAGAAACCATGCTTAGTCCATATGATATCACTGTTGGGACCCGCAGTCGTCGTATACTTGTTGAATTGAATGTTAATTGTTGTCTTGTACTCAGTTACAGTCTTACTTGTGTGTTATATCTCCATTCCCTCTCATTTCTTGTTGACATTTGTTGTATTCTCTGTTTGGGCTGATTAATATGATATTCTGTGAGCCCGAGGGGCTGGCGAGGTTAGTGACTGCGATATGACCTGAGTGTCGAGCTGTGAGCTGTGAGGCGTATGGATTGGGTTGCACGCCGCAACAAGCCTTCGGGCTATACATTATTGGATCGGGTTGCACACCGCAACAATATTGGATCGGGCTGCACGCCGCAACAAT
>AWOL01S0073975.1:67770-99150 GCA_000715115.1 Nicotiana otophora | reverse complement strand
TATATATATATATATATATATATATATGGTAAATATGAGGGAAATATTGGGTATCAACAGCTGCCCCTCTTTACCCGGAAAGGATGAAAGAGTTGTCGGGTAAAGAAATGATGATCGATTTTGATCGAACGGGGTGATTTTGAAAAATATAGGTTGGACCCTGGTTTCTGAGCTGCCTACATATCCCTGGTTTTACAGGAATCAGGCCATGTGTAGTTCTGGATCCAACGGTGGAATAAACCGATGGAGCTATTGTAAGAACATACAAGATCTTCTGGATAGGACGATATTGGGATTGTAAACAGATGTATCTGGGAATGGTTATGGATATTTGAATGGTTATCAGATGGAAATGGGTAACAGACGGTGGTTGGTTACGTTTGAAATAATTGCTAGACATGAACGTTGAATGGAAACCGGAGCAAAGATTGCTCCAGTTAAGAGAACGGTTACTTCTTGGATCACCTCAAACTCAAATTATGATGCATACAAATACATGTAGATTATTGCATAAATTTAAGCATGATGCAAATTCTCTCTAGACTGTGGAGATCGTCTTTGGATGGTGAGGATAATGTCCTTAGACCGTGATGTCCCGGGCCATGAATTGTGAGATAGGGGATTCACAGGCCATGAAATGATGTTCTCGGGCTATGAAGATGGTGCCTCCGAAATATGACGCCTTTGAATAATGATGAGCAATATTGAGAGATCCCCAGGCCATGGCATAGTGTCTTCTGACTATGAGGATGATGCCTTCGGACTATGATGCCTTCGGAAAATTTGGCTATGCTTCAGCCCATGAGATGCAAAGACATGATGCTTGAGATGAAACAAGACAGAGCTTAGCCTTGTATAGAACCGGGGGCAGAGCGTAGCCCCGAAAGAAGATAATAATGCAAGGTTTTGAACAGCGCACCATTTGTGGTTATGCAAGGAGAGACAATGCTTAGTCTTGTACAAGATTGGAGACAATGCTTAGTCTTGTGCAAGGTTGGAGACAATTCTTAGTCTCATGCAGGATTGGAGACAATGCTTAGTCTCATGCAGGATTGGAGACAATGCTTAGTCTCGTGCATTGGGAGGGAAGAGCTTAGCCTTATGCAATTGAGGAGGCAAGGCTTAGCCTCATGCAAAATGGAGACAATGCTTAGTCTCGCGCAATAAGAAAGACATAGCTTAGCCTTATGAAATTAAGGAGGCAGGGCTTAGCCTCATGCAAGATGGAGACAATGCTTAGTCTCGTGCAATAGGAAAGGCAGAGCTTAGCCTTATGCAATTAAGGAGGCAGGGCGTAGCCTCATGCAAGATGGGAGACAATGCTTAGTCTCACGCAATAGGAAAGGCAGAGCTTAGCCTTGTACAATTGAGGAGGCAGGGCTTGGCCTCATGCAAGATAGAAGACAATGCTTAGTCTCATGAAATAGGAAAGGCAAAGCTTAGCCTTGTGCAATTAAGGGGGCAGAGCTTAGCCTCATGCAAAATGGAGACAATGCTTAGTCTCATGCAATAGGAAAGGCAGAGCTTAGCCTTGTGCAATTAAGGAGGCAGGGCTTAGCCTCATGCAAGATGGAGATGATGCTTAGTCTCATGCAATAGGAAAGGTAGAGCTTAGCCTTGTGCAATTAAGGAGGCAGAGCTTAGCCTCATGCAAAATGGAGACAATGCTTAGTCTCATGCAATGAATAGATAATAAGTGATAGCAGAGTATTTCTTAGCTGGAGATATGTTTGCGTTCGGTGGCTTTGTTGTTATGAAGATAGTGATTCTAAGGTGCGCACATACTCACGGCTATTCCTTGTTCCTGTATCCAAAGGAAAATTGTGAGTTTTACAGAGAGGTCGGTTTGTGCCTCCGCCTGCTTGCTTTGCTTTGCTTTTCTTTGCATTGAAATCCTGCTCGAGTTACCATGGGTATCATCTAGCTAAAAATAAAAATTTTCGAAAAATATGTGTGCATAGTTATTTAAAACACAGTAATATTAAATAAATTAGATGAACCAGTAACTACGACATTATCAGAGATATTGTGACCTTCTTGCCATATAATTTTGAGGGTCCTCCTCAAAATTCTACCCCAGTTATTCAGACAATTTTCTGGATATTCCGCACACGCTGCCATTGGCTGAGCTTGCCCCGGAATTTTGAGGGTCCTCCTCAAAATTCTGCCCTAGTTTCTGATTGTGGGGAAAATGAAAATTTTATTGAATTATGACCGAATCCACAAGGAATCAGGTCAAGCGTAGTTCAATTACATCAGATGAAGGAATACGAATATTCTAAATATAATATCTTTTGACTGCGTCTGAATAGATGGGCTTTGGCCAAACCTCTCCATCCATTTATGCGAGTATGAGTGCTCTTCCTGTTAGTACTCGGTGAACCATGTAGGGCCCTTTCCAATTGGGCAAAAATTTCCCTTTGGCTTCATCTTGATGCGGGAAGATTCGCTTTAGTACCAGTTGCCCCGGTGCGAACTGTCTAGGTTTGACCCTTTTGTTGAAAGCTCTGGACATCTTATTCTGATAGAATTGACCATGACACACTGCATTCATTCTTTTCCCGTCAATGAGAGCTAATTGTTCATGGCGGCTTATTATCAATTCTGCATCACTGAGTTCAGCTTCTTGTATAATTCTTAAAGAAGGAATTTCAACCTCGGCAGGAATGACAACTTCGGTACCGTAGACCAACAAATAGGGAGTTGCTCTGGTTGATGTGCGGAATGTGGTCCGGTACCACAATAAGGTAAATGGTAACCTCACATGCCGTTTCTTGTGGTTATCTACCATTTTCCTCAGTATTTTCTTGATATTCTTATTTGCGGCCTCCACGGCTCCATTCATTTGAGGCCTATATGCTGTGGAATTCTTGTGCTTGATTTTGAAGGTCTCGCACATAGATTTCATTAGGTCAATGTTGAGATTGGCAGCGTTGTCGGTGATGATGGACTCTGGAACCCCGAATCGGCAAACAATACGATCTCTGACAAAATCTGCTACGACTTTCTTGGTTACATCTTTGTAAGATGCAGCTTCGACCCATTTTGTGAAGTAGTCTATGGCCACTAAAATGAACATGTGCTCGTTTGAAGCGGTGGGCTCGATTGGTCCAATGACGTCCATTCCCCAAGCGGCAAAAGGCCAAGGTGCACTCGTTGCATTGAGTTCATTTGGCGGCACCCGTATCATATCTGTGTGTATTTGGCACTGATGACATTTCTGGACACACCGGATGCAGTCTGTTTCCATAGTCATCCAAAAATAACCTGCCATCAGTGTCTTCTTGGCTAAAACAAAACCATTCATGTGTGGTCCGCAAGTTCTAGAGTGTATCTCTTCGAGCAGTTTGGAAGCTTCCTTGGCATCAAACACCGTAATAATCCTAAGTCTGGAGTCCTTTTGTACGTAATTTCTCCACTTTGGAAGAAATAGTTGGACAATTTTCGGAGCGTGTGTTTTTTAGTATGATTTGCATGCTCCGGGTATTCTCCTTTTGCCAATTACTCCTTGATATCATAGAATCATGGATTCCCGTCTGCTTCTTCTTCAATATGAGCACAGTAAGCTGGCTGATTATGAATCCTTACCGGAATGGGGTCAGTAAAAGTTTTGTCCGGATGCTGTATCATGAAGGACAAAGTGGCCAATACGTCTGCAAACTCATTCTGGATTCTCGGGACATGCCTAAACTCTATCTTCGTGAACCTCATCATCATCTCTTGCACACGATATAGATATGGTAATATCTTGGTATTCTTTGTAGCCCATTCTCCCTGTACCTGATGTACCAGAAGATCTGAATCACCAATTACTAGTAATTCCTGGATATTCATGCCAACGGCCAAATTGAGCCCCAATATGCAAGCCTCATATTTTGCCATATTATTAGTGTACGGAAATCTGTGTTTTGCGGATACTGGATAATGTTGACCTATTTCTGACACTAAAACGGCTCCAATACCTAATCCTTTGAAGTTTGCGGCTCCATCGAAAACATTATCCACCCATCATAGGCTTTGGTGATATCTTCTCCTACGAATGATAATTCTTCATCAGGAAAATATATTTTTAGTGGTTCGTATTCTCCTCCTACGGGATTTTCTGCAAGATGATCCGCTAATGCTTGTCCCTTAACCGCCTTCTGTGTCACATAGACGATGTCGAATTCACTCAACAATATCTGCCATTTTGCCAGCTTCCCTCTAGGCATGGGTTTCTGGAAGATGTACTTCAGAGGATCCATCCTTGATATGAGATATGTGGTATAGGCACAGAAGTAGTGCCTCAGTTTCTGGGCTATCCAGGTCAAAGCACAACAGGTGCGTTCCAGCAAAGAATACCATGCTTCGTAAGGTGTGAACTTCTTACTCAGATAGTATATGGCATGTTCTTTCCTTCTCGTCTCATCGTGTTGTCCCAAGATACAACCAAAATCCCCATCTAATACGGAGAGATAGAGTAGTAGTGGTCTACCAGGTTCTGGCGGGACCAGGACTGGCGGTGTGGACAATATTCTTTGATTTTGTGAAAAGAGTTCTGGCAGTCTTTAGTCCAATTGGTTGTGGCATCCTTCTTTAACATTTTGAAAATCGGCTCACAGATCACGGTTGATTGTGCTATGAAGCGGCTGATGTAATTAAGATGTCCCAAGAAGCTCATCACATCTTTTTTGTTCTTTGGAGGTGGCAAATCCTGGAAAGCCTTGACCTTTGATGGGTCTAGCTCAATTCCTCGGCGGCTAACGATGAATCCTAATAATTTCCTGCGGGGACCCCGAAGGCACATTTTACGGGATTCAATTTCAAATTGTACCTTTGAAGCCGATCAAAGAATCTCCTCAAGTCTGCTATGTGATCTGTATTTTTCTTGGATTTGATGATGATGTCATCCATATATACCTCTATATCCTTGTGTATCATGTCATGGAAAATAGTTATCATGGCCCTCATATAAGTGGCCCCAGCATTCTTTATACCAAACGACATCATTTTATAGCAGTACACCCCCCATGGTGTGATAAAAGCTGTCTTTTCGGCATCCTCTTCATCCATCCAGATCTGATGATATCCCGCGAAGCAATCCACAAAGAATTGGAGTTCATGCTTGGCATAGTTTTCGATCAGTATGTGTATGTTGGGTAACGGGAAATCATCTTTGGGACTTGCTTTGTTTAGGTCCCGATAATCGACGCATACTCTGAGTTTCCCATCCTTCTTCAGAACTGGCACGATGTTAGCCAACCAAGTTGGATATTAAACCACTCTGAGAATCTTAGCTTTGATCTGCGTGGTGACTTCTTTTTTGATTTTCAAACTCATATCTGGCTTGAAATTTCTGAGCTTCTGCTTTACCAGCGGACACATTGGGTTGGTAAGTAGTTTATGAGCCACTATGGACGTGCTCAAACCGGTCATATCATCATAGGACCATGCAAAGATATCCTCATATTCCTTCAGGAAATGAGTGTATTCTTCTTTCTCTGATGGTGACAGGTGAATGCTTACACGTGTTTCTTTGACTGTTTCGGAGTCTCCTAGATTAACTGTTTCAATCTCATGCCAATTGGACTTAGGCTTGTTTTTAAAGTTTTCCACCTCTTTGACAATTTCCTCGAGTATTGTATCCTCTTCCAGATCCTCTGAATCATTATCCTTATGTTGCGTTGTCTCATTACATGTCACAGTCGTAAGTTCATTGGGATAGGTAGTAATAATGCTGTAGAGAAAAAATGTAAAGAATAATAATAAATACTAAAAATAACAATGCATTTAGATAAATCTTGAAAACGTCAAACAGGTACACCTCGATGACCCGAGAAATTATTTCAAAACAAAATATGCTTAAAACAAAATACTGAAAATGTCTTAATGCTCATAAAAATTACTTTTAAAATAAATGATGCTAATTGCCAGGCTACCCAGGAAGTCGATGGGCCCTTGATGGTGCAGCAGTCTAGTTCTTGAGAATAGCTCCCTTCTCCACGGTGTGAATAATGAGGCCTTCCTCCTCCTCTTCCTCAACTATCACACTGCAATCCATGTCTTCATCATCCAAAAACACTTATACCAGCTAGAACTTCATCTTCTTCGAACTCCCACATCATGTCAGCTTGATGAAATGACTGGCTCAAAGGTGGTACTGGTTGCTCTAGAGGGTAATAAGGACCACGCCATGGTGGCGACTAATTCTGATACTCGTTCCAGGTGTATTCATACCCAAGCCCAAAAGTTGCGCTGTGACGCTTTAGCTGTATTGGTTTGGTGATCCCCTGGAGATTCTTACCGAGACCTTTTCCAGTCTCATACCCTGTCCATGCCAATATGCCTTCTATCTTACTGTTCCACCATTTGTCCTTTTCAATTGCATTGATGCGCTCTATGCGATGGTATGTTTCTCCACCCAACTTCCTTCTATTCTCAATGACCGGAACAGTTTGACTGGTGTAAATGGGATTACTTCCGTCTCCATGGATGATCACTTCCTAATGGTTCCACTCAAATTTCACGACCTGATATAGAATAGATGCTACGGCCCTAGCAGCATGTATCTAAGGTCGTCCCAACAATAGGTTGTAGGTAGAAGATATGTCCAACACTTGAAACTCAACATCAAACCAGGTTGGGCCCATCTGTAGGATGAGGTTGGTTTCCCCAATTGTGGCCCTTTGAGACCCATCAAATGCTTTCACATTCATACTTCCTGCTCGTATCTCGTGCAGGCCTTTACCCAATCTTTTCAGAGTAGTTAATGGACATATGTTAAGACTCGAACCCCCATCTATCAGGACTCTAGCTAAGAACTTATCCTCAAACTGCACTGTGATATGCAGAGCCCTGTTGTGATTTAGTCCTTCCGGTGGTAGCTCATCTTCATGAAAAGTTATCTTGTGGCTTTCCAATACTTGTCCTATCATATTGGCCATCTCTCTACTGGTAATATTGTTGGGTACATAAGCCTCATTCAACACTTTCATCAACTCATTCCTGTGTGCCTCAGAATTCTGCAATAGTGATAGAACGGATATCTGAGCAGGGGTTTTGTTCAAATGATCAACCATAGAATACTCCCTTGCTTGCACCTTTCTCCAAAGATCATCCGGGCCGGTTTCAATGATGGGCTGCCTGGAAGCGGCTTTTTTACTTGTTCCCCCCCAAATGCTCGGGCGTGTAAACCCTACCAGTTCTAGTCATACTTTGTGCTGCACCGATTTCTTCCATTTTCCCCTTTCTTTTCCTTCTTGCTTCCGTAACATAATCCCATGGTATAGCATTAGACTTATAAGATGGTGTAAGTGCTACCATCACGGTGAAGGGTGTTGTTACTTCCACCTCAAACAGAGTTGGTTCAACTAACTCAACTTCAATTGGTGCCTGAGTTTGTACCATGATAGGTGTGAGAGTGACTGGAGATGTTTCAGGATTATCCCCTTCTCGAATGAGTCCAATTGACCCCTCTGAGTCCCATTCTTCATTAGTCTCTATCATGTTTACCCCTCCGCCCCTGTGATCTGGGAGAGGATTGTTACGGACATTGGGTGCAACCTATTTTTCCTGTATGACTTTGGTGTCAATTAATGTCTGAATCTTATCCTTCAAAGTACGACACTCATCAATAGTATGACCTTTCATGCCTGAGTGATAGGCACATATCTTATTTGGATTGACCCATTGAGAGGAATTTTCCATGGCGATAGCGGTAATGGGAGTGATATAACCAACAACCTTCAGTCTCTCGTACAATTGGTCTATAGGTTCAGCAATTGGGGTGTATTGTCTGGGTGGTCTGCGATCGAAATTTGGTCTAGGTTTTTAGTAGTTTTGGTGGGCTGGTGGTGAGTGGTAGTATGCGGGTTAGGTGTTATAGGTAAGGTAAGTGGTGGCAGGTTGTTGGTATCTGGTAGGTGAAGGCTGATATGTGGGTAGAGGTATTTGGTATATGAGAGGAGACTTCGGACCTTGGGCAACCATTACTGCACCTACTTCTTTCTTCTTGGAGATACCTCTTGACTGCAGGGCCTTATTTGTGGCTTGGAGTGCTTCAAAATTTGTCACCATTCTGATTTTAATCCCTTCTTCTATTCTCTCTACTAACTTGATGATATCAGAAAATTTATGGTTTTCAATAACCATCAATCTTTTGTAGTATTGTGGATCCTGAACTCTGATGAAGAACTGATTCATTTGTTCTTCTTCTAGTGCTGGCCTTACTTTTGCAGCTTCAGACCTCCACCGAGAAGCATACTCGCGGAAAGTTTTCGTTGGCTTTTTCTTTAGATTTTGAATGTAGAAAATGTCTGGTTCATTTTCTATGTTAAACCTGAACCGATCCATGAAATCCGATGCCATGCTTACCCAATTAAACCATTTCTTTGGGTTCTGAATGATGTACCAAGGCAGGGCGTCCCTAGTGAGGCTTCGCATGAACAACTTCATGCGGATTCTTTCATCCATGCCAACTCCTGCAAGCTTCTCACAATATATTCTCAAGTTCACCTTCGGATCACCAGTTCTGTCGAACATTTCAAACTTAGGAGGTTTGTAACCCTCTGGCAGTTCTACATCTAGCTGAATACACAAATCTTCATAATTCAAATCCTCAACGCCTTTTGAACCCCGCCGGTAAGTTTCTTGAGTTCCTCTGCCATGTTCTTGATGAGCAGGTCCTTCTCGGCGAATTCAGGTATGTATAGGGCATGTTGTGGGGTGTGGGGTAAGGTTTCCACATATATGGGATTGCTTTGGTGGACTCCGAGAATCTGGGCGTAATGGTGGTCATTGGTTGAGTTTTGCGGGTCAGGAGTAGGTTGTGGTGCATTCTGAGGAGTGTGGTATGTGGTAGTTTGTGGGTACTGGGTCGGATGATGATGATGCTATGGAGGAGTTGGTGCTGGTGGAGGATTAGGATTTTGGGGAGGCGTGGCGTATTCATGAGGTGCGGGAGAATTTTGAGGGTGCTGGTTTTGTGTGTTTTGAGGAGGTGTTGAGTTTTGGGTGTTTTGTTGGTTGATGTCGGGAATAATCAGGGTAAGGGAAAGGTTTGCCCAGTTATAGACCTGCTCAAGTTCCCCTTGTAACTCCAGTATCTTTTGCTCTAATCGCAAAACTAAGTCGTTCTGTGCTGGAGTACTCCAACCATCCGAAGTCTCAACATTCTCTGTATGTGTAGCATTGTCTTTCCTGATACCACTTAGATCATCCATCTTAGCCTTTCCTTTGTTCTTAGGATCACTTGGAGGAGGAGGAGTTAGAGGACCTCTAGATCTGGTATGATATGCCGATGATGCCAGTATGCACAAACCAACCTTAGGGGATGGGAATAAATAAAGAAAATAAGAAAAACAAAAGGTAAACAAGTCAGTAAAGAATATTAAAAGGATATTTACAATATTTAAACATGTATTGCGGAATTCGCGTCCTAATTTGGGGACCTCATCATGCCCGAGGAAGGCCTAGCGACATATAGCTTTGGAGAAAACTCAATGCCGATAACTGCATCATTTTATTAATATGACAAATAGACCAAATCTCTACTAAAACGACAATAATTATAAAGAGTCACTAGTGGCATTTGCCTTAATACAATCAAATTCTAAAACGAATCTAGAAAACATCACCCCTAATCTACTTGGTCTTAGAGGGACTTTCTCCAAGCTTGGCCTTCTTAGCCCCGTCAATCAGATTCCCCAGGTCGCACATGTCCAATAGCAGATATGCCCTTGCTAGATGTCCTCCTTCATTGCCCTCTGCGTTCTGACAATCCGAGACCCTTTTCCTCATCTTTCCCTCAAGTTCCATCAAACCCTGCTCCAAATACTCCAACATTTATGTTGATTTAGTAGTTATTCCTCTCCATTCATTGATTGCTTCCATGTCCACTTTATGCTATTCCAAATGCCTGGACTCAGATTCAAAGACCCTTTTGCGCAACCTCCTGTATTTGACTTTTGTTTCAGCAGTGTCGTCTATGACCCTATTTCTCAAATCAACCCCTAGCTTGACCTCTCTGCTCGATGGTATATTTCTCCAGAATAATCTTTTGATGCCACATGTGATGTGCCTCGAACTTGAATGGAATAACATTCCCTTGGAAATCTGCTTTGTAATGAACCATTTGGGAAACTCGTGGCATAACCTGTTTTCTCCCAGCTTTCCTCATGACTCTGATAGGAGCATAAGGATAGATTCCCCTTAATCCGATTAGCACTAGATGAGGAACATCTCTCGACCTGATGATGAATTCACTGCTAGGGAACCACTCGAACATCCAATGTATCTTATCATCAGTCAAATTGCTAAAAAAATGTACCCAGCTCACAGTGTTTCCCGGTTGTACCAACCTGTCTGGGATAAAAGTCATTCTCTTCGGATGGTGATAAGCTATGTGGTAATTCCATGGTCGTCGCAGAAATTCTTGATGGTATTGTCCTCTCTGAAGGTATTCCAATAACCATATTTGCAGCAACAGATTGCAACCCTCGAAATGCATATATCCCTTTTTGCAACGGACTAAGGCTCGGTACATCTCAGCCACGATCATTGGGACAATAGTGTAAGTTTGTCCCTCAATTCCTTCCATTAGGGTCTTATTGACCATAGCTAGGCGAGTGTGGATCCTTTCTCTGTATCGGGAATATCAGCATCCCCAGAAAACAGACAATGAATACAAAAACCCAGCGGTGAGTCCAACCCAAAGAAGTGATGGCAAATTCATCATGGTAAAGGTGATATGACTTGCTGTGACCATAATGCTCGTAAAGGAAGTTGAATGGTATGTAATATTTCGTCAGACAGACTAACTCATCATTTTTCCTGAAACCCATCATTTTTAGGAAACCTCAAAAAGTACGGTTTTCCGGTACGAACAAACCAGGGCTATCCCATGGGAGCCCAGTGAAGCCTCATATTTCCTCTAGAAGGGGAGTCATTTCTTTATCACCAAAATGGAAGACGACCCTCTTCTCATCCCACAACATGGTGGCAACCTCAATTAACACATTGTTTGGTTGAATATCTAACAAAGAAGGTAAATTCTCGAGAACTCTTTTCACCTGGTTTTTGTCTCTCGGCGAGAGATTTTCCCACCAATCTAGCAACAAAGGTGGGACACTTCGAACCATGCCGAACCTGGGGACTTCGTGCCTCATTTATTCAAAACAAATAAAGTTAGCCATTTCCCCTCCGGATTTGACTATTTACACATTAATGATTAGCATATCGGCACGTTTCCTCCAAATAATGCACATATCATGATCGTACCCATTGGGATTTAAGGAAATCCCGGCGGGCTTTGGACATGGCTTGCCTTAAAGAGTTATTACGCGGACAGCGTTCTGACCGATACTAGGTTTAGACATGATGCATGCGCAGTTAATATAAGAGTGAGGGTTTCTAGAAGAGTTTAGACCGGTACCCTCAAGTAGACAACTTGAGAGGGGAAGGCACAAAGCCGTCGATTGCACCACTGATCGACTTGTTTTACCGCAAATAAGCCTTTCCAAATTTAAAGGGTGATTTAGGAAGAGCGCGGACACTCATCAAGTGCCTCTATGGTATTAGTTATGTACGAGTGGAATATGATGTGGAGCATGCTTTATGCAAAGATAAAACAATACGTTTTCAAGCATTTTGGGTGATGAAGACGGTAAATGCAGTATTAAATGAGACGTAAATACATAAAAAGAAAGAAAAACAAGGAAGAAGTTAGTTCGCACAATATGAAAGAATTGTAATAAAGCAAGCAAAGGGGGTAAGGGTAGGGGTAGGGAGAGAGACATGATGTAGCAAATTTAAAAATGATTTGGAGCAGGTGAATATGACTAGGAAATAAAGGAAAACGCACATTGTAACCAAATTAAGCAAAGATTTGCATACAAATTCAAAATAGAGGGAAATAGGAGAAAAGGTGTGCATGTAGCCATAAAAAGGGAAAATGGAAGCGGGATGTTCATGTAACGATAAAGAACAAGGAAACACATTCATCAAAGAAGACTAATTCATATAGACCAAGTTCGCTATGGTAAGAGCCTAAAAATATCCCCAGCAGAGTCGTCATGCTGTCATGCCCCTTTTTCCTCGCGAAATCGGACTTTGACATCTTGACAACTCTTTTAAAGGAAGGGTACTAAAAGAGAGAGTCACCACCTAACGGATTAAGGTGAGTTAGGGCACCTATTATGCAAATAACTCTGGATTAACCAGTTCGCGTCACCAAAGATTTGGTAAGGGCTCAAATTACCTTGAGGAGAAGGTGTTAGGCACTCCTTGAGGTCCACAACGGTTGGTCCCGGCCAAACTAGAATTATATGAATTAGTTTAAGAGAAGGGAAGCAATTTGGGAAAATAAAATGATTGACTTTAAACAAAGGTGGGGGGGGTCCTAAGTTTTTTAGCCTAAAGGATCACCCCGTTCAACATAAATAATACTTCGTAACTCCCTCAAGATGAGGTGTTACTCATATTATTCAGCGGGCATAGACTATCATCTCCAGCTACCTGATTACTATCTTTAAGTTGTTTACCTAAAGCGCACTAGTCAATTCTATGTCGTACTTTATACGTGTACTACCCGTCCTATGCCTATGGTCCAGAAATAATTTAGACCTTTATTTCAGGGTGGTTCTAGACTTTAACTTAGGTTGCTCAAAAGGAAAAATACTAGGCGACAAGCAAAACATTTAGGACTTTCACATATAAGCAAATAAGGGCTCAAGTTAGCCTCCACATTTAGACAACAAATGCACGCCAAACTGATTAACATTGACAGATTTTAATGAGTTAAGGTTGCAGAATCCTATATGCAGGATCTCTATGTGATACCAAATTAATGAGCAGACAGCTACACGCAAAAACAATTTCCTAAATACGATTTCCAGAAACCTACATCATTTGCCTACTGATTTTAAGCATAAGAGGATTAAACCTATAGGCATGATGTCTAGGTGTTCTACTCAATAATAAATAATGGTAATCACGTAAGGATATTCAGAATTACTTATTTAGTCCTATAGGCATATTTTCTAGTGATAATAATGATATAATGTTGAGAACTCCTGAATAAACGAGCAAGATGATAATTAAACTGATTCAGACCTATAGGCATGCTTTCTACAATTTAATCCGATTTTAGATCCTATAGACATAATCTCTACAATTTGTGAATAGGGCAGCATGTAAACGCATATTGAATCATACAATTCCCTATAGGCATAGTTTCTAATAAGCAGAAATAGAAAACAGTTGAACCCAGTATTGAAACCATAGGCAGGATTGCTAACATATAATGATTGAACATAATAGGATACCTATAGGCATGATTTCTAACACACGATAACTAAACACACATTATTGAACCTATAGGCAGGATTTCTACCCCATTTATTGCAAATATAAGATAAAAATCCCTTTTCCAATTTCACTAATACCCCAAATGTTATTACAATAATTATTACAGACCCAGAATGAATAGCATGAATTACATAGGAGAATAACTATAGGGAGCCTACAGCAGGCTCAAAATACACCTGGACAGGCCTGGCCTTTATTTCACAAATCACAACAGTCTCCAAGTTACACACTCATAGACATACAACATCCAGGAATTGAATGATTTACCCAGTGAGCACAAGATAGAGTTGAGCATATAGAACCAAGGCCCTAGTGTGTCAGAGTTCCCAAGGGCTTCAAGAACCCAGGGCAGTGCTCACACTAGGCAGAATATAAGATTTCCAAATTGAGGGTTAGGCCACATCTGTCATCTGGTTTCCTTAATCGCGTTCGCATCCCTTCCTTCGCATTTGCGAAGAGTACTTTTGGAGGAGGAATTCATTGATTCATTGTTCTTCGCGTTTGCATGATCACGTTCGCGATCGCGAAACTCTTCTTTCTCCTTCTTCGCCTTCTCAAATGTTACCTCGAGTTCGCGTAGTAGAAATTGGGAGCTGTGGGCTGTTGGCTATTTCTTCTTCGCGTTCGCGTACCACTCCATGCGTTTGTGAGGAGCAGTCATTGGGCCATCAGATTCTTTTCCTCTCCGCGTTCGCGAACGTGCTGTCATGTTTGCGAAGCACAACTGGGCAGCTTTTGTTTTTTTTTTCTTCACGAACATGATTGTTCTTCCGCGTTCGTGATGCTTAAAGACCTGGGCAGAATATAAGATACACAAATCGAGGTTTAGGCCATTTTTATCATATCTTGACTTATAAAGCTCGGTTTTTAGCGATTCCTTGTGGGTTATTCAAGCAAATTGATTGGGTAAGTGTTTTTCACCTAGAATTTATTATATTCCATGTTTTTATCTTTATTTTTATCATTTAATTTGTACTTTGAGTTGGGGAAAAATGAGGTTTTTGAAGAAAACATTCAAAATGAAAAACCATGATTTGAGGGGTGAATTGGTATCAGAATTTGATAATTTTAGTATTGTTGAACTCATATCGAAATGGGTGTTCGGGTCTTATGAAATTTGTCAGGTTCCGAGGTGCGGGCCTGGGGTCGACTTTTGGACCGATTTTTAGATTTTGTTAAAGATTGAGGCTTTATGATCCGGAATAGTCTCTTATGAGTTTTATTTGTGTTTTGAAGTTATTTTGATTAGATTTGAGCCGTCCGGAGGTCGTTTCACCCTAGAAGTTCATTTTTGAGCATCAGTCTGTCTTATTTGAGGTAAGTATCTTGCCTAACTTCGTGTGGGGGAACTACTCCTTAGGATTTGAGTCTTCTATGCTAATTGTAGTCCGTGTACGCGAGGTGATGAGTACGTGCCCAGACATAATTGTGGAAACTTGGCCTTTTAGGGATTCTTAGGTGTTTATATTCATTGAATATGCAGTTGTTCTCATTACGATTACATTTCTTAATTTCCAATTTCACTTCTACCTTCTTTAATTGGAATTAATTTCCTCATGATCCACTCTTGTTGTTCATTTGATTCATATGTTCCTTAACTGAAATTGTTATCTCTTCTATTGTCATGTTGTCATTTCCCTAACTGCTTATCTTTATCTGAAATTATAATTATCTCTTCTGTAATTGTTCATCCTTAATTGAGACAAATGATTATCCTTATACTGCTTATCCTTAATTGAAGTTGTTGTATCTCTCTCTTAATGGCCCAACCTTAAAAGAAGTTAGATATCCCATATTTTTGTTAGCTTGTCCTTATTTGGAATTATTCATCTTGTTCTAGCTCCCTTGTTGTCGAACTGTACATTGTGTACAGTTGTTACATAATATTTCCTTTCTTATTGAGCTGTTCTTTTTATAACTAGTGATCTCTATTGTGGCTACCCCTTGTGAATTAGTTCCTCTGTTTCCTTGAGTTTTGGAAATTCTGAGTTGACGTATTTGTCGTATCCTTGTATTATTATCATTGTTGTTATTGTACTTATTATAGTGATGCACGAGGTTTCTTTCGTGGCGAGACAAGACGGGCATTTACTTTACTATTGCACATGTGGCGAGACAAGGTGGGCTGTGTCAGGGATTTATTGGTGATGATTTGTGATGGCCTAGGGGTATTCTGTTGTTGATATTTGTGTAGTGGTGCACTTACCTATGTGGGCTTTATCTTGTGAAAGTTGTGAGAAAATATTCTACGTGATGTCCATTCTTTTTCCTTATGCTAATTTGCTGGTATGGACTATTTTAGGATACATGCACAAGCATACACGTAGTTAAGCACTCTTATTGGATAAGAGGTTTTCTTGATATTGTTGAGCATAGATGCTCACCCTTGTTTACTTGCCTTCTATGTGAGAATGGCTCTATTGGCTCGTGAGTCGTCAATGTGGTTATGAAGTGTAATGAGGGCACAAGATGTCAAGTGTTAGGGTTCAATTATTGAGACCCGTGAGTTGTGCCGTGAGTTGTGATTTGTCCGAGGTTCGGTACCTCGTGGAGTTTGATGAATAAAACATAATATAAAAGTGGTTGTAGTTGTTGAGTTATTATTTGTCCTTACTGTATTTGTGATTCCGGATTTAGGTTGAATTCTATTCACTTTTCTGTGTCATTTTTATGGTATTCCGCTGATACTTGTTGTTTCCTTTCTTATTGTCATTACTGCATTGTGAGCCATATTGCATAGGTTTTATGTAGATATCATATTTCTGTTATTCATATACTTGTACTTGTTCAATTTATTAGACTAGTGGGTATCTTGACTGTTCCTCGTCACTACTCCACCGAGGTTAGTCTTGATACTTACTGAGCACCGTTGTGGTGTGATCATTCTACACTTCTATACATTTTTGTGCAGATCCAGATTTTTGTTCGTTAGCATCTATGCGGGTCGTTGCTGTGGAGACTCAAGGTACACCTACTGCTGCGTTCGCAGGCTTCGGAGTCACTTTCAAGTTTTCGTTTTGCACTATTTATTTTTATTTCTGGACAGTTGTATTTAGAAGTTTTCTAGCAAACACTATGTAGAGCTTATGACTTGTACTACCGGTTTTGCGAATTGTAAATTTTAAGAGATTTCTATTTCAAATTGTTAGATAATATTTAAATAATGTTGTTGTTTCAATTAATGTTTGGCTTACCCAGTCCCTAAGACTAGGTGCCATCATGATACCCAACAGAGGGAAATTGGGTCGTGACAAGTTGGTATCAGAGCTCTAGGTTCATAGGTGCTACGAGTCATAAGAGAGTTTAGTAGTCTTGTGGATCGGTACGGAGACGTCTGTACTTATCTTCGAGAGGTTACCGAACTATTAGGATATTTTCACTTCCTTCATTCCTATCGTGCGAGTTCATTGATCTCGAAGTTTGAAGTTTTATTATTCCATTCTCTCATAGATGGTAAGGACACGAGCTGCAGTTACTGACGATGTTACCCCCGGAGCAGATGTCGCTATGGGTAGAGGCAGAGGCCGACGAGGAGCGCGCGCCGCAGCTAGAGCACCTACCAGTGTAGCAGTTGAGGAGCCGCCAGTAGTTCCAGTTGGGGGCAGGTACCGAAGGTGCCTGCTGTTACCCCCGGACTTCAGGAGACCTTAGCACAATGCCTGAGCATGTTTGGTACATTGTCTCAGGCGGGGTTGATTCCGGTTGCACCAGCTACTTCACAGACTAGGGGAGGGACCCAGACTCCCTCCGCCCACACTCCAGAGTAGCGAGTTCATGTTGGTCAGGTTTCAGGTGTCATGATGATACATCATGTGGTTCCAGTTCAGGCCGTGGTCAGGGCAGCAACATCTAAGGAAAAGCATCTTAGACTTGCAAGGTTCAAGAAATATGACCCTCCTACATTCAGTGGTTTGGCTTCAGAGAGTGCACAGGGTTTTCTGGAGGAGTGCCACTGCATTCTTCGCACTATGAGTATTATTGAGATGAGTGGGGTTTCTATTACTATGTTCCAGCTTAAGGGAGTGGCTTATTAGTCGTGGCGGGCACATGGGTTGGGTAGTCCGGCCAAGTCAGCTTCACTTACATGGGTTTAGTTTTTAGAGATATTCTTGAAAGAGTTTGTACCTCAGTCCCGTCGGGATGCATGGTGCGTGGAGTTTGAGCGGCTGCACCAGGGAACTATGTCAGTATCAGAGTAGGCCGTGAGATTCAGTGATTTGGCCAGGCATGCACCTGCTTTGGTCGCCACAGTTAGAGAGCATGTTCGTAGATTCATTGAGAGACTCAGGCATGATATTCGGTTCAGCATGGCTCGGGAGTTAGAGTCAGATGTTTCATTTCAGTAGGTGGTAGGGATTGCTCACCATGTAGAGGGTATGTGGGATAAGGAGAGAGAGTACAGGCGAGATCAGGAGAGAGAGGATAGGGAGGCGAGGAGGCCTCGCAGACCGGAGAGATCTACTAGTCCTTATTTTGGAGGCAGGGTACGACATGATAGAGGTTTTGTGAGTAAGACAATTCAGTTTGCACTTCAGGCTTCGCACAGTGTTTCAGGTGCTCATGGGTCTCAGATTACCTATACCGCACAGTTCCCACAGCCACGTCAGTAGAGAGGTTGCTTTGAGTGTGGAGATACCAGCCACAGGGTGAGAGATTGTCCTAGACTCTAGACAGGTGTGTCATATCAGAGTATTCAGGCGAGTAGAGGGCGCCCAAGAGGGGAAGGCCTGACCTATTGATGTGTTTCATATAGTAGGCTTGAGGCCGTTGCGCCAGATGATTCCATGCAGGTATGCTTTTGATTTGTTACAGAGGGGCACCATTCGTATTTTGTTTCAGTTCTGCTTATCGGGGTGAGTTCCCTTATTTGTTGTCCCCCCCTATGGGTGAGTTCATGACTTAGCATTATGTCTATGTGTTTGCCTTTGTTAGGAGATTCTATGAGTGATAGTCGTGTCTATTGTTGTTTTAATTCATTATTGAATGTTACGAGACTAGAAGTGAATTCATGTTGTCTATTATGGCAGGTTTGATGTAATTCCTGAGTAATTTGGTTACGAATTATAATTGGATACTCTATCGGGGTGAGAGTTCAGTAAGTGTTGTGACTTTATTGGCATAATTGAGGTAGTGGAAGATTTAAATTGGTATGATGTATATTCGGCTTGTGATTCAGAGTTGAGGGTGAGACCCTCGTGATTCCATGTGATTTGATATGCTTGAGCCAGGCTGTGTGCCGCAGTGGAAGTTATACCAGGATGAGATCCTTATGATTTGTTCATGTACTTTGATTTTTCCTTTTAAATTGATTCATAGTAGGGTACTGTTAGAGAGTTGTGCCTGTTGGGCTTGTTTGATATTTCTCTTATATGTTTCTCTTTACATATTCAGTCATTTTCCTTATGTGCTTCTTGTGTTTTAGATTGCAGGGTGTATGCCCGGTGGTGTCAGTTATGACTTGTTGATCCGGGTGTATAGTTATGAGGTCTTCGTGTTTCTTGCATCATTTTCAGCATTGTGGAGGTTTGAAATGGGTTCTAACGGATATAAGGCTAATTGTTGGTGTTGGTTTTGATTACAGACAGCTATTGTGATTAGAAATATTATTATGGGCCTATGTGTGGTGTGTCTTGTTCTGTGGTCCTACCTTGTGGGTGTAAGCATGAGTTGCTACAACTGGTTGAGACTGATACCGATTATGGATTTAGAATAGGGTCTTTTGAAGATAAATAGAAGGTGAGAATTTTGACTCTAAGGCTTATCGGTGTTGATAGAAAAGATAAATTATAGTTGGGATGGTGTCGTCGGGCCTATGTGGATTGGGGTGACATGGAGTCACCCGCGGGTGTATGTTGGATATGTGAATTAGGTGATTTGATGACTACGAGGCGATTCTTGGCACGTTCGAGGACGAACGTTTGTTTAAGAGGGCAATGATGCAACGACCCGACCGGTCATTTTAAGAATTCAAGTCCCGTTCGGCGGTATAAGGCCCTGAGCGTCTTCGTATTATGTGTATTGACTTGCGTGCGTGGTTGAATTCAGTTACCGGATGATTCAAATTGATTTGGAACACTTAGTCCCTAAAACGAAAGCTTAAATCTTAAGATTTTGACCATAGTCGGAATTGTGGGAAGATGACTCTGGAATAGAGTTCTGTTGGTTCTGTTAGCTCTGTTGGGTGATTTAGAACTTAGGGGAGTGTCCAGATTGTGTTTCGGAGGTCGGTAGCTCATTTAAGCTTGAAATGGCAAAAGTCGATTTTTTGGAGATTTGGACCGGAAGTGGGCATTTTGATATCAGGGTCGGAATACGATTCCGAGAGTTGAAACAACTCCGTTATGTTATTTAGGACTTGCTTGCAAAATTTGACGTCATTCCGGGTTGGTTTGATTGGTTTCGGCATGAGTTTTCAAAGTTGGAAGTTTTGAAAGTTCATAAGTTCGATTCGTGATGAAATTTGTATTTTTGGCATTGTTTGATGTAATTTGAGACCTCGAGCGAGTCCGTGTTAGGTTATGGAACTTGTTTGTGTGTTTAGACGGGGTCCCGGGGGGCCTCGGGTGTGTTTTGGATGGGCTACGGGCCATTTCCTTCTATTTTTGAATTGCTGTTTTCTATCATCTGGTTTCCCTAATCGTATTCGCGTCCCTTCCTTCGCGTTCGCGAAGAGTAATTTTGGAGGAGGAATTAATTGTTCTTCGCGTTCTCATGATCACGTTCGCGATCACGAAAGTCTGCTTTCTCCTTCTTCGCGTTCACAAATGTTACCTCGAGTTCGCGTAGTAGAAATTGAGAGATGGGGGTTGTTGGCTATTTCTTCTTCGCGTCCGCGTACCACTCCACGCGTTCGCAAAGAGCTTTCGTTGGGCCATCAGATGTTTTTCCTCTCCGCATTCGCAAACATGTTGTCGCGTTCGCGAAGCAAAACTGGGCAGCTTTTATATTTTTTTCTTCACGAACGCGATTGTTCTTCCTCGTTCACGATGCTTAAAGACCTCGGCAGAATATAAGATTTCCAAATCGAGGGTTAGGCCATTTTTATCATATCTTGACTTATAGAGCTCGGTTTTTAGCGATTCCTTGTGGGTTTTTCAAGGAAATCGATTGGGTAAGTGTTCTTCACCTAGAATTTATTATATTCCATGTTTTTATCTTTATTTTTATCATTTAATTTGTGCTTTGAGTTGGGGAAAAAGGAAGTTTTTGAACAACATTTTCAAAATATAAAATCATGATTTGATGGACGAATTGGTATCGGAATTTGATAATTTTAGTATGGTTGACCTCATATCGAAATGGGTGTTCGGGTTTTGTGAAATTTTTCGGGTTCCGAGGTGCGGATCCGGGGGTCGACTTTTGGACCGATTTTTAGATTTTGTTAAAGATTGAGGCTTTATGATCCGGAATAGTCTCTTATGAGTTTTATTTTTGCTTTAAAGTTATTTTGATTAGATTTGAGCCGTCCGGAGGTCATTTCACCCGAGAAGTTCATTTTTGAGTATCAGTCTGTCTTCTTTGAGGTAAGTATCTTGCCTAACTTCGTGTGGGGAAACTACCCCTTAGGAGTTGAGTCTTTTATGCTAATTGTAGTCCGTGTACGCCGGGTGACGAGTACGTGCCCGAACTTAGTTATGGAAAATTGGCCTTTTAGGGATTCTTAGCTCCTTATATTTATTGAATATGCAGTTGTTCTCGTTACGATTACGTTTCTTGATTTCCAATTTCACTTCTACCTGATTGTAATTGGAATTAATTGCCTCATGATCCACTCTTGTTGTTCATTTGATTCATATGTGCCTTAACTGAAATTGTTATCTCTTCTATTGTCGCGTTGTCCTTTCCCTAACTGCTTATCTTTATCTGAAATTATAATTATCTCTTATGTAATTGTTCATCCTTAATTGAGGCAAATGATTATCCTTACACTGCTTATCCTTAATTGAAGTCGTTGCATCTCTCTCTTAATGGCCCAACCTTAAAAGAAGTTAGATATCCCATATTTTTGTTGGCTTGTCCTTATTTGGAATTATTCGTCTTGTGTTAGATCCCTCGTTGTCGAACTATACATTGTGGACAGTTGTTACATAATATTTCCTTTCTTGTTGAGCCGTTCTTTTTATAACTAGTGTTCTCTATTGTGGCTACCCCTTGTGAATTAGTTCCTCTGTTTCCTTGAGTTTTGGAATTTCTGAGTTGACGTATTTGTCGTATCCTTATATTATTATCATTGTTGTTATTGTACTTATTGTGGTGATGCGCGAGGTTTCTGCCGTGCGGTTATGGTTATTGTGATGCATGAGGTTTCTACCGTGCTATTGCTACTATTGATATTTGCACAAGCGGCGTGGCATATATATACACATATATATATATATACATATATATATATATATATATATATATAAGTGTGGATTACGCATGTGATAAGAGACACAGCAAGCATTTACTGTACTATTGCACACATGGCGAGACAAGGTGGGCTGTGTCAGGAATTGATTTGTGATGATTTGTGATGGCCTAGGGGCATTCTGTTGTTGATATTTGTGTAGTGGTACACTTACCTGTGTGGGCTTTATCTTGTGAAAGTTGTGAGGAAATATTCTATGTGATGTCCGTTCTTTTCATTATGCTCACTAGCTGGTATGAACTATTTTTGGATACATGCATAAGCACACACGTAGTTAAGCACTCTTATCGGATAAGAGGTTTTCTTGATATTATTGAGCATAGATGCTCACCCTTGTTTACTTGCCTTCTATGTGAGAATGGCTCTATTGGCACGTGAGTCGGCAGTGTGGTTATGAAGTGTAATGAGGGCACAGGATGCCAAGTGTTAGGGTTCATGTATTAAGACCCGTGAGTTGTAATTTGTCCGAGGTTCGGTACTTCGTGGAGTTTGATGACTAAAACATGATATAAAAGAGGTTGTAGTTGTTGAGTTATTATTTGTCCTTACTGTATTTGTGATTCCGGATTTAGGTTGTATTCTATTCACTTTTCTCTGTCATTTTTATGGTATTCCGCTGATACTTGTTGTTTCCTTTCTTTTTGTCATTACTACATTGTGAGCCATATTGTATAGTCGTTATGTAGATATCATATTTCTGTTGTTCATATACTTATACTTGTTCAATTTATTAGACCAGTGGGTGTCTTGACTGTTCCTCGTCACTACTCCACCGAGGTTAGTCTTGATACTTACTGAGCACCGTTGTGGTGTGCTCATTCTACACTTCTACACATTTTTGTGTAGATCCAGGTTTTTGTTTGTTAGCATCTGTGCGGGTTGTTGCTGTGGAGACTCAAGGTAAACCTGTTGCTGCGTTCGCAGGCTTCGGAGTCACCTTCAAGTTTTTGTTTTGCACTAATTATTTTTATTTCTGGACAGTTGTATTTAGAAGTTTTCTAGCAAACACTATGTAGAGATTATGACTTGTACTATCGGTTTTGGGAATTGTAAATTTTAAGAGATTTCTATTTCAAATTGTTAGATGTTATTTAAATAATGTTGTTGTTTCAATTAATATTAGGCTTACCTAGTCCGTAAGACTAGGTGCCATCACGATACCCAACAAAGGGGAAATTGGGTCGTGACAGATTGGTATCAGAGCTCTAGGTTCATAGGTGCTACGAGTCATAAGAGAGTTTAGTAGAGTCTTGTGGATCGGTACAGAGACGTCTGTACTTATCTTCGAGAGGTTACCAGACTATTAAAATATTTTTACTTCCTTCATTCCTATCGTGCGAGCTCATTGATCTCGAAGTTTGAACTTTTATTATTCCATTCTCTCATATTTGGTGAGGACACGAGCTGCAGTTACTGATGACATTACCCCCAGAGCAGATGATGTTATGGGCAGAGGCAGAGGCCGACGAGGAGCGTGTGCCGCAGCTAGAGCACCTACCAGAGTAGCAGTTGAGGAGCCGCCAGTAGTTCTAGTTGGGGGGCAGGTACCAGAGGTGCCTGCTGTTACCCCCGGACTTCAGGAGACCTTAGCACAACTCCTGAGCATGTTTGGTACATTAGCTCAGGAAGGGTTGATTCCGATTGCACCAGCTACTTCACAGACCAGGGGAGGGACCCACACTCCCTCCTCCCACACTCTAGAGTAGCGAGTTCATGTTGGTCAGGTTTCAGGTGTCATGACGATACAGCCTATGATTCCAGTTCAGGCCGTGGTCAGGGCAGCAGCATCTGAGGAAGAGCAGCTTAGACTTGCAAGGTTCAAGAAATATGACCCTCCTACATTCAGTGGTTTGGCTTCAGAGAGTGCACAGGGTTTTCTGGAAGAGTGCCACTGCATTCTTCGCACTATGGGTATTTTTGAGACGAGTGGGGTTACTTTTACTACGTTCCATCTTAAGGGAGCGGCTTATTAGTTATGGCGGGCACATGGGTTGGGTAGTTCAGCCGAGTCAACTTCACTTACATGGGTTTAGTTTTCAGAGATGTTCTTGAGAGAGTTTGTACCACAGTCCCTTCGGGATGCATGGCGCGTGGAGTTTGAGCGGCTGCGCCAGGGCACTATGTCAGTATCAGAGTAGGCCATGAGATTCAGTGATTTGGCCAGGCATGTACCTGCTTTGGTCGCCACAGTTAGAGAGCGTGTTCGTAGATTCATTGAGGGACTCAGGCATGATATTCAGTTCAGCATGGCTCGGGAGTTAGAGTCAGATGTATCGTTTCAGTAGGTGGTAGGGATCGCTCACACTGTAGAGGGTATGTGGGATCAGGAGAGAAAGTACATGTGAGATCAGGAGAGAGAGGACAGGGAGGCAAGCAGGCCTCATAGATCGGAGAGATCTACTGGTCCTTATTTTGGAGGCAGGGTACGACATGGTAGAGGTTTTGTGAGTGAGCCAGTTCAATTTGCACTTCAGGCTTCACACAGTATTTCAGGTGCTCATTGGTCTCAAAGTACCTGTACCGCACAATTCCCACAGCCACGTCAGTAGAGAGGTTGCTTCGAGTGTGGAGATACCAGCCACGGGTTGAGAGATTGTCCTAGACTCCAGACAGGTGTGTCACATCGGAGTATTCAGGCGAGTAGAGGGCGCCCAAGAGGGGAAGGCCCAACCCGTTGATGTGTTTCATATAGTAGTTTTGAGGCCGTTGCGCCAGATGATGCCATACAGGTATGCTTTTGATTTGTTACAGAGGGGCACCATTCGTATTTTGTTTCAGTTCTGCTTATCGGGGTGAGTTCCCCTATTTGTTGTCTCCCCTTATGGGTGAGTTCATGACTTAGCATTATGTCTATGTGTTTGCCCCTGTTGGGAGATTCTATAAGTGATAGCCATGTCTATTGTTGTTTTAATTCATTATTGAATGTTATGAGACTAGAAGTGAATTCATGTTGTCTATTATGGCAGGTTTGATGTGATTCCTGAGTAATTTGGTTACGAATTGTAATTTGATACTCTACCGGGGTGAGAGTTCAGTAAGTGTTGTGACTTTATTTGCAGAATTGAGCTAGTGGAAGATTTAAATTGGTATGATGTGTATTCGGATTATGATTCAGAGTTGAGGGTGAGACCCTCGTGATTCCATGTGATTTGATATGCTTGAGCCGGGCTGCGTGCCGCGATGGAAGTTATACCAGGATGAGATCCTTATGATTTGTTCATGTACTTTGATTTTTCCTTTTAAATTGATTCAAATAGGGTACTGTTAGAGATTTGTGCATGTCGGGCTTGTTTGATATTTCTTTTATATGTTTCTCTTTACATATTCAATCATTTTCCTTATGTGCTTCTTGTGTTTTAGCTTGCGGGATGTATACCCGGTGGTGTCAGTTGTGACTTGTTGATCCGAGTGTATAGTTATGATGTCTTCATGTTTCTTGCATCATTTTTAGCATTGTGGAGGTTTGAAACGGGTTCTAACGGATATAAGGCTAACTGTCGGTGCTGGTTTTGATTATAGACAGCTATTGTGATCAGAAATGTTATTATGGGCCTATGTGTAGTGTGTCTTGTTGTGTGGTCCTACCTTGTGGGTATAGGCATAAGTTGTTACAGCTGGTTGAGACTGATACCGATTATGGATTTAGAATAGGGTCTTTTGAAAATAAATGGAAGGTGAGAAGTTTGACTCTAAGGCTTATCGGTGTTGATAGAAAGAATGAAATACAGTTGGGATGGTTTCGTCAGGCCTATGTGGATTGGGGTGACGTGGGGTCACCCGCGGGTGTATGTTGGATATGTGCATTAGGTGATTTGAAGACTTCGAGGCAAATCTTGGCACGTTCGAGGATGAACGTTTGTTTAAGAGGGCAATGATGTAACGACCTGACCGGTCGTTTTGAGAATTCAAGTCTCGTTTGGCATCATAAGGACCTGAGCGGCATCGTATTATGTGTATTGACTTGTGTGCGTGGTTGAATTCAGTTACCGGATGATTCGAAGTGATTTGGAACACTTAGTCCCTAAAATGGAAGCTTAAATCTTAAGATTTTGACCATAGTCGGAACTGTGGGAAGACGACTCTGGAATGGAGTTTCGTCGGTTCCGTTAGCTCTGTTGGGTGATTTTGAACTTAGGGGAGTGTCCAAATTGTGTTTCGGAGGTTGGTAGCTCATTTAGGCTTGAAATGGCAAAAGTCGAATTTTTGGAGATTTGGACCGGAAGTGGGCATTTTGATATCAGGGTCGGAATGCGATTCCAAGAGTTGGAACAACTCCGTTATGTTATTTAGGACTTTCTTGCAAAATTTGACGTTATTCCGGGTTGGTTTGATTGGTTTCGGCATGAGTTTTCAAAGTTGGAAGTTTTGAAAGTTCATAAGTCTGATTCGTGATGAGATTTGTATTTTCGGTATTGTTTGATGTAATTTGAGACCTCGAGCGAGTCCGTGTTAGGTTATGGAACTTGTTTGTGTGTTTAGACGGGGTCCCGGGGGGCCTCGGGTGTGTTTTGGATGGGCTACAGGACATTTCCTTCTATTTTTGAATTGCTGTTTTCTATCATCTGGTTTCCTTAATCGCATTCGCGTCCCTTCCTTCGCATTCGCGAAGAGTAATTTTGGAGGAGGAATTAATTGTTCTTCGCGTTCTCATGATCACGTTCGCGATCACGAAAGTCTGCTTTCTCCTTCTTCGCGTTCGCAAATGTTACCTCGAGTTCGCGTAGTAGAAATTGAGAGATGGGGGTTCTTGGCTATTTCTTCTTCGCGTCCGCGTACCACTCCACGCGTTCGCGAAGAGCTTTCGTTGGGCCATCAGATGTTTTTCCTCTCCGCGTTTGCAAACATGTTGTCGCGTTCGCGAAGCAAAACTGGGCAGCTTTTGTTTGTTTTTCTTCGCGAACGCGATTGTTCTTCCTAGTTCACGATGCTTAAAGACCAAGGCAGAATATAAGATTTCCAAATCGAGGGTTAGGCCATTTTTATCATATCTTGACTTATAGAGCTCGGTTTTTAGCGATTCCTTGTGGGTTTTTCAAGCAAATCGATTGGGTAAGTGTTCTTCACCTAGAATTTATTATATTCCATGTTTTTATCTTTATTTTTATCATTTAATTTGTGCTTTGAGTTGGGGAAAAAGGAAGTTTTTGAACAACATTTTCAAAATATAAAATCATGAATTGAGGGACGAATTGATATCGAAATTTGATAATTTTAGTATGGTTGACCTCATATCGAAATGGGTGTTCGGGATTTGTGAAATTTTTCGGGTTCCGAGGTACGGGTCCGGGGGTCGACTTTTGGACCGATTTTTAGATTTTGTTAAAGATTGAGGCTTTATGATCCGGAATAGTCTCTTATGAGTTTTATTTTTACTTTAAAGTTATTTTGATTAGATTTGAGCCGTCCGGAGGTCATTTCATCTGAGAAGTTCATTTTTGAGTATCGGTTTGTCTTCTTTGAGGTAAGTATCTTGCCTAACTTCGTGTGGGGAAACTACCCCTTAGGATTTGAGTCTTTTATGCTAATTGTAGTCCGTGTACGCCAGGTGACGAGTACGTGCCCGAACTTAGTTATGGAAAATTGGCCTTTTAGGGATTCTTAGGTCCTTATATTTATTGAATATGCAGTTGTTCTCGTTACGATTACGTTTCTTGATTTCCAATTTCACTTCTACCTGATTTTAATTGGAATTAATTGCCTCATGATCCACTCTTGTTGTTCATTTGATTCATATGTGCCTTAACTGAAATTGTTATCTCTTCTATTGCCGCGTTGTCCTTTCCCTAACTGCTTATCTTTATCTGAAATTATAATTATCTCTTATGTATTTGTTCATCCTTAATTGAGGCAAATGATTATCCTTATACTACTTATCCTTAATTGAAGTCATTGTATCTCTCTATTAATGGCCCAATCTTAAAAGAAGTTAGATATCCCATATTTTTGTTGGTTTGTCCTTATTTGGAATTATTCATCTTGTGTTAGCTCTCTCGTTATCGAAATATACATTATGGACAGTTGTTACATAATATTTCTTAATTAGTTGTGACCGTTGTGGCTACCCCTTGTGAATTAGTTACTCTGATTCCTTGAGTTCTGGAATTTCTGAGTTGACGTATTTGTCGTATCCTTGTGTTATTATCATTGTTGCTTTTGTACTTATTGTGGTGATGCACGAGGTTTCTGCCGTGCGGTTGTGGTTATTGTGATGCACGAGGTTTCTGTCGTGCGGTTGTTATTATGGGGTTGCACGAGGTTTCTGCCATGCTATTGTTACTATTGATATTTGCACATGCGGCGTGACAAGGCGGGATATATATATATATGTGTGTATGTGTGTGTGTGTGTGTGTGTGTGTGCGGGTTGCGCATGTAGCGAGACAAGGTGGGAACATTATTATGCACGTGTGGCGAGACAAGGCGGGCATTTACTTTACTATTGCACACGTGGCGAGACAAGGTGGGATATTTCAGGGTTTGATTTGTGATGATTTATGATGGCCTGGGGGCATTTTGTTGTTAATATTTGTGTAGTGGTACACTTACCTGTGTGGGCTTTATCTTGTGAAAGTTGTGAGGAAATATTCTACGTGATGTCCGTTCTTTTCCTTATGCTCACTAGCTGGTATGAACTATGTTAGGACACTTACACAAGCATACACGTAGTTAAGCACTCTTATCGGATAAGAGGTTTTCTTGATATTATTGAGCATAGATGCTCACCCTTATTTACTTGCCTTCTATATGAGAAAGGATCTATTGGCACGTGAGTCGTCAGTGCGGTTATGAAGTGTAATGAGGGCACAGGATGCCAAGTGTTAGGGTTAAGGTATTGAGACTCGTGAGTTGTGCCGTGAGTTGTGATTTGTCCGAGGTTCGGTACCTCGTGGAGTTTGATGACGAAAACCTGATGTAAAAGCGGTTGTCGTTGCTGAGTTATAACTTGTCCTTGTTGTATTTGTGATTTCGGATTTAGGTTGTGTTCCATTCACTTTTCTGTGTTATTTTTATGGTATTCCGATGATACTTGTTGTTTCCTTTCTTATTGCAATTACTGCATTGTGAGCCATATTGCATAGTCTTTATGTAGATATCATATTTCTATTGTTCATATACTTATACTTGTTCAATTTATTAGACCAATAAGCATCTTGATTGTTCATCGTCACTACTCCGTCGAGGTTAGTCTTGATACTTACTGGGCGCCGCTGTGGTGTTTTCGTTCTACATTTTAGCACATTTTTGTGCAGATCCAGGTTTTTGATCGTTAGCAGTTGTGCGGGTCGTTGCTGTGGAGACTCAAGGTGAACCTGCTGCTGCGTTCGCAGGCTTCGGGGTCACCATCAAGTTTTTGTTTTGTACTGTTTATTCTTATTTCTAGACAGTTATATTTAGAAGTTTTCTAGCAAACACTCTGTAGAGCTTATGACTTGTACTACCAGTTTTGGGAATTGTAAATTTTAAGAGATTTCTATTTCAAATTGTTAGATGTTATTTAAATAATATTGTTGTTTCAATTAATGTTATTATTACCTAGTCCCTAAGACTAGGTGCCATCACGATAACCAACAGAGGAAAAATTGGGTCGTGACAGGTCCAGCCCCCAATTTTCAAAAAAACAAAAAAAAATCCTTTAAATGTATCTTTGAGACATCAAATCCAGAAAAAAAACAAAAAAAATTAAACTCCAAAATATTTTTATTCATTTTTAGAAGTTTTTCTTTCGAAAATTAAAAAGAAAACTCAGAGTCCAAAATATTTTCGAAAATCAAAGATAAATATTCAAAATCAAAAAAACTATTTTCTTTTTTCTTTAGTTGTCTTTCTTTCAACAATTCCCCAAAAAAATTCAAAATCCAAAAACAATAATTCTTTCTTCTTTAGAAGTCTTTCTTTCAATAATTCTCAAACAAAAAATCCAAAAAATATTTTCCTTGTTAGGAGTTATCATGGTCTGAATTGTATAAGAGTAAGAGTTAGTTTATTTACTTTATTACTGATCTCCCTGAACTACGTAATGATCCGATTCATGCGGCGACATGATACGTAGGCAAGCCCCAAAAGGTTCGATCGAAGTATTTTTCAATGACTCTAAAAAGAAGGATCAAAATGAGGTGAGTGAAAAAAAAAGCGAAAAAAGAGAAAGAGAGAGAGAAAAAAAATAAGAGCGTCAATAAGCAACAACCTTATAAGCCGGAATGAAACATGAAGCCTTCCCAAAGCATGTTAGAGACGATGATAATTTTGGGAGCATAGCATATTTACGTGTGATTTGTATCTGTAAAATGCTTAACCCTAACACGTTTGTTGCCTCATAAAGTAAGCTTAAGGTGATTGGTTTGTGGTGAAACTTGAAACACATCATTACTTCACCATATCTAAAGGAAAGGTAGCAATGGCTAACAATGATGAAATTGATCTGGTCAGTGACGACCCCCAAGGTCAGCCTGTTGAGCAAGAGTCGGAGGAAGTAAGAAGATTGAAACATCATCTATCTGATGTGTATCAGGCTTGGGTCTCCGGTCAGCCTCCGCCTCAGGGTCCCTTACAAGGAACTTCTACCATACCCCTGCTACTCAATCACCGCTCCATGCAAGGAGTGATCACATTCTACCACCAGGATATATGCCAAACTACAGTTTCCATGCTGCCCCTAGTACTTCTAATGTGCGAGCTCCAGTCGTACCGGTCAGGAACACCCATTTTGTAGTGTCTGGCGCACCTGTATATACAATCCCGCCACCACCTCCTGTGACGAGGACAAACAAGGAGCCACCATTTCATCCTTATGATGGCCAATACTACTCTCCAAATATGGCTTTCAGGGTCTCGGCTCCAAACAATCAGACTCCTCAGTACGAGTCACCAGTGGAAAATGAAAGCTTGCCAAGACGGGTGAGACGGATGAGATGGCCAGGAAAATTAAAAGTCTTGAACAGAACATAAAGAACATACAAGGACTGGTCACAAAAGTGTTTCATTCAGTGATCTATGCATGTTCCCTCACATCCATTTGCCACCAGGGTTCAAGACCCCAAAATTTGAGAAATATGATGGACACGACGACCCTATCGCCCACTTGAAAAGGTACTGCAACAAGCTGAGGGGTGCAGGTGGAAAAGAAGAATTACCGATGGCTTATTTTAGGGAAAGTCTAGTGGGGGTAGCCTCCGAATGGTTCATTGACCAAGATATCTCTCACTGGCATGTCTGGGATGACATGGCCTAGACCTTCGTCAAACAATTCCAGTACAATATTGATATTGCACCAAATCACAATTCCATGTCCAATATGAAGAAAAAGCCGACTAAAATCTTTAGGGAGTATGTAATCAAGTGGAGGGAGCAAGCAGCTAGTGTTAAGCTACCCATGGATAACCACAAGTTGATTATTGTTTTTCTGGAGGCTCAAGAGCCTGATTACTTTCAAAACATGATGTCCGCGATGGGTAGACCTTTTGCAGAAGTAATTAAAATAGGGGAGATGGTCGAAAATGGCCTCAAGACTGTCCATGATGACCTCGGGATCCAGGGAAGTTCAAAGAGGGGCATCACACCCTTATGTGCAAGTTCAGCAGGGGCAATCCAGCTACCCTCAAATTATTACCCCCCCCCCCCCCCCCCCCC
>AWOL01S0073975.1:11481-60713 GCA_000715115.1 Nicotiana otophora | reverse complement strand
GGGGGGGGGGGGGTGGATTATGCACACAATCTCAAACCCATGAGTGGAGTATATGTGATAAGTGTGGAAATACAAATGACCATTGGGATAATTGTGCTTATTTATCCTTCCCTTCCCCGAACACCCGCTATGATGATTCTACTCTTTGTGATAACAAGTATAGGGATACGGAAGTGGAAGAAATTGAGCATGGTCAAAATGGAGAGTTCAAGCTCATGTTGGAATGTCTACCTGAAGGAGGGAAACAAAGATCAAAATGCCTTGGAAGATCTTTTGGATAATAGTCTCCAAAATGATTTGGCGCTTGAAAGGTGAAACTCACAAATGGGAGAAATGCTTGAAGATTTAGAGGTCCAAAAAGCCTTGGAAGTGAATGATAGACAAGAATTTTCCTTAGAGATTGTGGCCGAAACTCCTTCTTTGGTACTTGATCAAATTCCATTCTTGAAAATAAGGAGAAGCACAACTTGGCACTCGAGGACTTGAAACAAGTTTTGACTCAAAATGATGAGAGTATCCGCACTTTGGAAGCTCAAATAAAAATATTGGTTGAGAGAGTGGAAAAATCTCAAGAAAAGTCCAACTTCGAGGAAGAAAGTGAGCTTTATTTTGAGGAATCAATAATTGAACACACGCCAACCCACTCCATGCTTGTTAGTGATGCCAAGAAAAATATAGAATTGGAGTCAACCAGTGTAATTGAAAATATGGTTGAATTTGACTCTAGTACGGGGGATCAAGAAGATGTCAAAATCCGGAAAGAATTGAAATTTAGAGGCTTGATATCACTGTAACGACCTGACCGGTCTCTTTGAGCTCCAACGCATCGTTCAGCGGTTTGAGGCCTTGAGTAGGTTCACTTCAGGTATTATGACTTGTGCGCGTGGTCAGAATTGAATTTCGAGAAGTTAGAGTTGATTTGGAAAGAAACTTCTAATTTTAGAAGCCTTAAGTTGGAAGAATTGACTAAGGTTTGATTTTTGAGTAAATGACCTTGGAATCGGGATTGGAAGGTTCCAACATATTCGTATGATGATTTTAAACTTGAGCGTATGTCCGGATCGGGTTTTGGATGACCCGGGAGCATTTCGGCACCTATTATGGAAGTTGGCATTTTGGAAGAATTTCGTAAATTTGGGTTGGAGTGCATTTAAATGCTATCGATGTCCGTTTGGGATTCTGAGTCTGGGAATAGCTCCGTATGGTGATTCTGGTATTGGGAGCGCATCCAGAAGTGGATTTGGAGGTCTGTATGTCATTTCGGGGTCATTTGTTGAAAGTTAGAAATTTGAAGGTTTTTGGAGAGTTTGACAGGGAGTGGACTTTTTGATATCGAGGTTGGATTCTAACTTCGTAAGTTGGAGTAGGTCTATAATGTCAATTAGGACTTCTCTGCAAAATTTGAGGTCAATCGGACGTGATTTGATAAGTTTCGGCATCGAAGGTAGAAGTATGAACCTTCAAAGTTTATTAGGTTTGAATTGGGGGGTGATTCGTAGTTTTGATGTTTTTTAATGTGATTTGAAGGCTCGACTGAGTTCGTAATGTATTTTGGGACATGTTGGTATAATTGGTTGAGGTCCTGTGGGCCTCGGATGGATTTCAGATGGTAAACGGATCGAGTTGGGACTTGGAAGAAGGGCTGAGGGTTGCTGTCTTCTGGTGTAACCGCACCTGTGAGGTTAGGGACACATATGTGGAGCCGCAGAAGAGGCCATGAGGGTGGTAGAAGCGGCTTAGGATGGGGAAGGTTGGGACTGCAGATGCGGTCGAGTTCTGCAAAAGCGGGACCGCGCATGCGCACATGGAGCCGCAGGAGCAAAGGCGCAGAAGTGTATGGGGGATGCAGATGCGGAGTTGAAGGGTATGAAGGAGGACCGCAGAAGCGATAATGTGGCCGCACCTGCGGAAGCACAGAAGCGGTCAAGGGACTGCATGTGCGAAAGGTCGTTGGGCAGATTGTTTTAAAGAACGAGATTTGGCTCTTCTTCTCTCATTTTCCACTTATTTAAGGTGATTTTGGAGAGTTTCAAGGAGGGATTTTCATCAAGAAACACAAGGTAAGTGATTCCCACCTATTGCAAGTTAAATACATGATTTGTATAAGTATTTAAGCATGGAAATTAGTAGAAATTTTGGGGGTTTTGGTAGAAAACCCATAAAATATATTTTTGGATTTTGACCACGAAATTAGACGTGGAACTTGGAATAAATTATATATTTGAGCTTGTGGTGATATGGGTAAGGTTTATCTTTGAAAAATTTTGGAATTCGGGCACGTGGGTCCGTGAGTGATTTTATCAACTTTTCAAGCAGAGTTAGGAATTGTTATAAATTGGATTATAATAAGTATTAGAGTGTATATTTATGGATTTGCACGTTTATTGACTAGTTTTGGAGCATTGGGAATCGGTTTGAGTTATTCGAAGGGCTTGGGAGTCGGTGATGGAAGTTCGGAGCGAGGTAAGTCTCTTTTCTAACCTTGTAAGAGGAAATTAACCCCATAGGTGAATTAAGTTATATGTGCTATTATTTGTAGGGGCTACGTACGCATGAGGTGAAGAGAGTCCGTGCGTAGCTACTATTATGCTTGAGTCCGGATAGTCTAGGACCCAAATTATGCTATACTTGCGATGCTTTCTACCTTATTGTTAATTTAAATTGCTTAAATCATATTGAACTTGGTAAATAAATTTTAAAAGGTTAAACTTCATTTTTCTTGACCGTTAAATGAGAATTGACATTTCCCTGGATAATTGCTCCTTAAAGAATTCTTGATTGACTGTTGAATGTGTTTATCTTTTATGGAGCGGGCCGAACGCCTCGGCAGATTAAATAGATGCATCTATGGTTTGCGTCGTTCGACCCTCACCAGTGCACAGTTTAAATATTTATGTTGGAGCGGGTCGTACGACCTCGGCATGATTTGCGCATGATTGAATTGATTGCTTTGGAATTTACAATAAATGATATTGCCTCTTTGGCCTGAGATAAATTGTTAAATAATGGAAAATAAATTTGGAGATTTCTTAATTATAAAAGAACTGCTTGCTTACTTCAAAATATTTAGCTTGCAACCGTTTTATATAATCCATACTTAATTATATCATTGATATCCTCTTTATAGCCCATAGTAAGTGTCGAACTCGACCCCTCGTCACTACTTCTTCGAGGTTAGGCGGGATACTTACTGGGTACGCGTTGATTTACGTACTCATACTACACTTGCTACATATTTTTATGCAGGTATATATATGTTTAGTGGTCTTGTGGGCGCAAAGGCGTAGTTATGGTGGAGACTTAGGTGAGCTGCATTCTATACTACGATCCATAGCCAGCAGAGTCTCCTTCAGAGTACTTACATTTTTCCTATTCAATTTGTATTCCGGACAGCTGTTGTATTTTATTTTATATTCCTAGTTGATGCTCATGCACTTGTGACACCGGATATTGGGATGATTATGGGTTGTTCTGTATTGAATTTGTTAAAAGTATTATTATTTACTCTATAAATCCCCCTTCTTTACTATTTAAATTGAAGGAAAATATGATTTCAAAAGTAACAAAATGAGAACCCAATTAAGTATTTATTGTTGGCTTGCCTGGCAGTGGTGTCCGGTGCCATCACGACCTTTATGGATTTTGGGTCGTGACAATAGGGTATCAGAGCACTAGGTTCACTTAGGTCTCACGAATCATGTGTGAGTCTAGTAGAGTCTTGTGGATTGATACGGAGATGTCTGTACTTATCTTCGAGAGTCTACGGGAATGTTAGGAGCACTTCCCTTCTTGATTCCTCATCGTGCGGTTCGATTCCTTTGAGGCTTATGCCTTCATTCCCTTCCTATTCAGTCTTATGCGACCTGAAGTGCATGTTATAGATTGGGAATCGAGGAATTTTAATGGTACTACATATGTGGTGCAGAATGTTTCTCCCTGTGTTTATTTGATTGGGCTATTGTCTTCGCCTTGCGGAAGGCCGTTCTGTTGTTGCAACTCAGTATCAGTATTACCTAAGGTTTTGAGGTTTTGTATTGATTGTTATGACAATTCGTGCGTTGCTATCGCACCGTATTGGTGTAATGGTAGGATGCTTGTCTATGCGTCGAAGCAGTGAATGACTTGGAAGGAGGATTACTCATTGCATGATTCAGAGATCCAGCATTTTATTTCCGGCCAAGGAAAGGCAATCGGACTATGAATGTTCATGTTTGGGTTGACGGAGTAACATGACTTGATATTTCGAGCATGGTGGAATTTTCATATGTAATCTGGTGTAGTCTCCCTGGATTGAATGTGTTAAGTTTGCCGATGTTATGGTCTTCATCAATTTGCCTTCGGGGTAGGGTAGTGTGAAATAGTGCCGGGGAAGCGGCTGTCAGAGATCACAGTGTGTGGTGGCTCAGGACTTAATCGGTGGTACGGGTGTTGAGGGCTCAAGGAAGATGATCTTCGGAAAGGTTTATTGATTGGTTCAAGTGCTACAAAGGTAGATTTTGATTTAAGGCAACAACTGGGCAGTGAAGGATGAGGAAGAACATGTGGGAGGTGTCTTGCGGTGGTTAAATTTCTAGGAGGACAAGTGTGAGAACAGAAGTCGGGTAGTTGCTTAAAGGAAAGGGTTTGACCAAAGTGGGAGAGTGGCTGAGTATCAGATGGGTTCTGTGGTAGGATAGCTACACACCTTGGAAAAAGTTTAGAGTGATTCGGGATTTCATGGTGAATAGTGACTAGGTCTACGGACATAATTTGGAATATTGGCTATTATACGGGGGATAGTGGGTATGACGGGAAGGAGTTTCCTGATATGAAGAATACAACATGACTTTGGATGGGAATGTACTGTCGTACCTTTTAGTTGATGTCCACAAAGAGTGAACGGACTTGTACAGCTGGTGAATGAGCACGGGCTCAGGATGGGTTACTGATTATGTAGTAAGTGTACCCAGTGCAGCGATGTTGGAAGATGTCGGCATGTAATTTCTATATATAGGTTATCTCCTGTGAGCAGGTCAACGGTCGCGTGGCTGACGAAGCTTCTACGAAGAATTCTACTGGCTATCCCATGAGAGGTTGAATATGAAAATGTGGCTAGTGATTCATAGTGTTCATGAAATGGTTTACATGAAGATTTTGTGGCAAATTGGCGGGTTGATTGTGCAAGATCATGTCAATGGGGGATAAGGAGTCTTGGTGGATTCCAGAATTATGCAATGGCAGCTTCAAGCTAAGTGGGAGAGCCCCACTGCCTACGATTGGATTGCATGGTTGTCTACTTGTGATATTTCTGGTTATCGGCATATTCGTGGGTTAGTACGACTAAGGAAAGAGAACATCAACAGTAATTTGAGCAAAGGATTGAGGAATGTGTGCTATATTTGGCCTTATTGACTCATGTTTAGGCTTTGGGAAGATTCAGGATTTATGCTTCGTGTACAGGAGATTTACAAGGAAAGTGATTCAGCCGGGTGCTTCTTGAGAGGGCGTTCATGTGCTGGTGGATACTTGGAGTTTGATTATATTTGGGACCGAGTCAGAGTGGGTGACTCTCAACAACGGTCCTAGTGGATTCAAAAGTTATAAAGTGTGGTGCCTAAGGATTTCGAGTCCGTAGTATAATAATCTCAAGAAAACACACATCGATCCGTAATGCTTATACTCATGAAATTCCCGAATATCAACCATAAGAACTCCAAGTGCATAATACAAATCTTGAGGAGACGAGTAGCACCATACGCTACAAAACTCAAGCACGACTAAGTTGTGATATATAATCTGCATCTCGAAAGCCATCCTGCTCACATAACATCATCACTACGCGGAACCTCAACACACATGCAATTAATCGAGCCGTTTCACAATCTACATGGCACAATATAATATTACATGAAATAGTCGACGACGAAATAACATCCAATGTCCGAATACTCCTCCATAAGGAGTGCTATGCTGAGATGAACACATCGGGCCTGAGATAGATCCCACATTCATATTTTAGATCCATCTACGGACCTCAAGCTAATTCTGATCATAACATTCTTGGGCATGTACCTACTCAAGGACCCACAATGACCCTTTCCCCATGACATACAAGAACAACCGTCGAATCTGGAACAAACTTCGACAATTTACAACCAACTGAATATAGCGCCTTTCAGACCTAAACTCTTACATTAGCGATAGTACCAAATCTCCATACTTGGTTTCAATATTTAATCAATCAAGTGACTACATGTCACACTTATACAATCTTCTCGTGGGATACACTCCCACGACCTTCCGCACCAGACAACGAGTATGCACATCCATGCCTCCGGCCACACAAACGCTGTAAAGAAATCAAGAATCCGCAATCCGTACGCAAAGCCTCCCATATAAGATACCGATCTCAGGTGACGCCAAAGACAATACTAGCTGACTCTAACCATATGAGTCCTTCCTCGCCCATCCGATCTTGTGATATTCCTGCCAACACCAAATGGCAACCTTGATCCTCGACTTCCGATTCACATGCTACCTCCTGTACCTAATCATGCCAATACGCAAATGTACAAGAATTTCATCATAACTCCTGAACCACTAATAGGGTACATACTTCATCATATAGAAACCTTTCACTTAACTCATTTCAGGAGAACCATAGCAACACACGACTGAATTCCCATAACCATAGAAAATATAAACCTCAAGTAGTGGTCTAAACTACTATAACTCTTCCGGAAATCCCTTTACACCACAAAGCCATACGAATCGAATACCTCCCAAATCAACCAAGTTGTGGTGGAACTCAAGCCCAAGTGTACAACCACAAACCACATGTATAACATCACGCTGGAGAAACTGGTCACTGCCATAACCGTGCTGATTCAACTATTACTAACCGAGCCACTTCTTCTACTTTACTTGAGACTTGCCCTAGAAATAATAATAGCTCTATTTAAAACATCATGAACCCAAATCCACACTTATCCGGAGTGACCTTATTTCACGAGACCATGTTATCTCAAAACCCACGAACCATCACATACTTTCCTTGTGCGCATATTCGTATCTTCAACGGGTACACTCATTCTGATAATTTCCCTATGATTCCGAAGTTATTTTCTCCCATTCTTCCACTACTATACCGAATACTGAAGATAACATAGAACACTCCAAGCCCCTTTTATAATCCACTGCAATAGCTCAATACTTAACATGTGGATCGGTGGTACGCAGCCACGGATATAGTGTTTGGATCGGGTGGCACGTCATCACGGGTATCATGATTGGATCGGGTTGCACGCCACAACGGTATAATATGTGGATCGGGTTGTACGCCGCAACAATGTGATATTGAGTACAGTTTCCCATAGCTATTGTTGTGTGTTTTGCTTCTCGTTTCCTGAGGAAGGTTCATAACATCTTTTCGGTTGTTCTAAGTAGTTACGTGGGTTTGGTAAATCTTTCTAGAGTTCGTTTCCTTATGTATCACATGCGAGCTTGTGTCATGTTGGAACATGGTGGCATCATATGAGACCTTTGGTAGTGTTTGTGGTGGCTTATTGTCAGAACAACTTATACTGGATGAGAGATTATTAGACCGGAAATCAGTGCGATCGGATTATATGAGGCATGTTAAAATGCAAATATCGTTGTTTGGTTCATAATAGGGTAATAGTTCTTGTCAGGAGGAGGGACTCAATGATTTGTCGACTCGGAAGTTGGTTACAAATTTCTACACATCCTTTCTGTTGTGGCAGCATTTCAAGAGTTGGAACAGGACTTATACGTGTCATGAAGTGTATTGTGGGCATCAGATTCATGGAACTTCGACTATTGTTATCAGAGGATGTTATTATGGTCATGTGAACTACACGGTACAAGGTATGAATTCAGTAAAGGTATGAAATCATGTATTGGTGCATCATGTAGTGATGGATACGGTGTTCGTATGTTGGAAACAGACTTGGTAGAAGATTTCAGATGTTGGAATTTGGCTCTAAGGCTTATTTGACTAGATAAAAGGGAGGATTTTCGGGTTTTCTCGAGCTAATGTGCTCAACTGGGTTGTGGTAGCACGGGTAGGTGCACGAGGTATTAAATAATGATTTCGGACAACTCCAGAGCAGTTCTTACCACATTTGAGAACGAACGTATGTTTAAGTGGGAGAGAATATAACGACCTGACCGGTCGTTTTGAGCTCCAGCTTGTCGTTCGGCAGTTTAAGGCCTTGAGTAGCTTCACTTCAGGTATTATGACTTGTGCGCATAGTCGGAATTGAATTTCGAAAAGTTCGAAATTGATTTGGAAAGAAAATTGTAATTTCTAAGGTCGGGAAGTTGGAAGAATTGACTATGGTTTGATTTTACAGTAAACGACCTCAGAATTGGGATTGGAAGGTTCCAACAGGTTCGTATGATGATTTTGGACTTGGGCGTATGTCCGGATCGGGTTTTAGATGACCCGGGAGCGTTTTGGCGCATATTCTGGAAGTTATCATTTGGAAGGATTTTGTAAATTTGGGTTGGAGTGCATTTCAATGCTATCGATGTCCGTTTGGGATTCTGAGTCTGGGAATAGCTCTGTATGGTGATTCTGGTATTGGGAGCGCATCCGGAAGTGGATTTGGAGGTCCGTAGGTCATTTCGGGGTCATTTGGCGAAAGTTAAAAATTTGAAGGTTTTTGGAGAGTTTGACCGGGAGTTTAACCTCATAATCCATACTTATTTATGTCATTGATATCCTATTTATAGCCCATAGTAAGTGTCAAAGTCGACCCCTCGTCACTACTTCTTCGAGGTTAGGCAGGATAGTTGATTTACGTACTCATACTACACTTGTTGCATACTTTTGTGTAGGTACATATATGTTTAGTATCCTTGTAGGCGCAGAGGCGCAGAGGCACAGTTATGGCGGGGACTTAGGTGAGTTGCATTCTATACTACGATCCGCAGCCAGCAGAGTATCCTTCAGAGTACTTACATTTTTTCTATCCAATTTGTATTTCAGACAGCTATTGTATTTTATTTTATATTTCTAGTTAATGCTCATACACTTGTGCCACCGGGTTTTGGGATGATTATGGGTTGTTCTGTATTGAATTTGATAAAAGTATTATTATTTACTCTGTAAATCCCCATTCTTTACTATTTAAATTGAAGGAAAATACGATTTCAAAAGTAATAAAATGAGAACCCAATTAAATATTTATTGTTGGCTTTCCTGACAGTAGTATCCGGCGCCATCACAACCTTTATGGATTTTGGGTCGTGACAGTCACACTCCAAGCATTTATCAACATTGGAGTTGTGTGGTTATATGGGAATTGAACTACATGAATCATTGAGGGATTGCGAAAAGGAAAGGCAGAGGCCATACATTTTACAATTTGAAAGTTCAAGAAGGAAAAATGACATTCCTCACATGAAAATCAAGAAATGCAAAATGAAGAAATTAAAGTTTGGCATGATCATCTACTTACCACCCACCAATGTTCTGGTCACAAGTTTGATTCCAAGTTAGGTGCTCAATTCATATTGTCCAAGTGACGAGAAAAGTGATAAAGTTAATTCGCATCGTGCAATGACGATAAATGCGGCACTTGGTGGGAGGCAACACATCATTTCCAAAAATTTTAAGTTATTTTTGAATTTTTTTTTTTAGAATAGCTTAGCATATTATTTTTGACTAATCTGCCAAGTTTCAGATTTTTTGGAGTTAAATTGAGGAGTTTGAAGTGTTGGAGTACACAAAACAGGGAGACTGGACAGTAAGAAAAATCAGGCCCAGACCTCTGATGTCATAATTGCGAACAGAGGTTCGCATTTGCGAAATGGAGCCCACCACAAAATTGAAGAAGCAATCGCAATTGCGAACACTTCTAATATTTTATTATTCGCAATTGCGAACTACCAGTCGCAATTGCGATGTCTGAGGCACTTTTATTGGGTTTTGCTGAACACTTAACAAAAAATCCAAAAAAAAAAACAATTAAGGCCCAAAAATTAAATGACCTTCATCTTCCTCACTCTCACAACTTTGAAACTCCCTCATTTTAACTCCTAAGTGCAAGCATCCAGGTATGAAAGCTTACTCTTTGTGCTCTTAATGATATGTAGCATCTTCTTCTTCTCCCCTTTATCTCTCAACACTCAACAGTTAGGGTTCAAATGAGTTCTTCTATTCTGTGCAAAATTATTGAACAATACTTTAAATCGTGTTGTAATTTCTGGGTGAGGTTGGTTGAGAGTGTGAGCTTATTTCTTTGCTTAAAAAAATGGGGAAGTCTTAGTACCCATAGCTTGTTGGAATGTGAAATGAGTTTTGCTCTTTCAATGTGTTCGATAATAAGCCTGAATGAAATTCTTGGCCGAATCATTGAAATATTTTTTAACTCAAGGTTGTGTGTGAAGTTTATTGCATGTTTGTGTGCCTAAAAAACTGATTGGGCTCTTTAAAAGTGTGCCTTTATTCGAATTTTTTGGAGATTGGGACTGTTCTGTGTAAAGAAGTTACTGGGGACAACACAAATGCAATTGTGATGGCCTTTTCGCATTTGCGAGCTTCGCATTTTTGAAAAGGTGCTCGCAATTGCGAACATTATCAGGTCTGGCGTCCTTCGCATTTGCGAAGACATAATCGCAATTGCGAACACTGGAAAAGTCTGTTGCCTTCGCAGTTGCTAAGAAATGTCGCAATTGCAACATCAGAGAGAGACTTCTCCTGAACTGCAAATCTGGAAAAAAAACTTCTAAGGCTAGGTTTCGATTGTCCAATCAGTTCTTTATCATATTTGACTCATTTTGCAATGTATTTCATAACCATACCACGTTTTCACTCCAACACTTTGAATACAGGTACCATAAACTGAATATGAGCTCTAACTCGGACGAATCCACGAATGACAACCCTTTAGAAGTGGAGGAGAACTATGACCATCACCGGTTTTTGTCATTGGAATGCCAGGAACGGTACTATCCCAAGTTGATTACGAAGACGTTGCTCCTAGAAAGTGGTGTATTGCTGGAAAAGGTCCCACAACGTCTTCCCAAATTCTATCAGAGGCTTGTGTCCATGAAATGGATTTGTTTTTCCCTTTAGCCTTGCAAAGCAAATGAGCAATGTATGCTGGAGTTCTATGCCAATATTCCAGGCAATAAGTTAAGAAATCCAATCATGAGGGTTCGTGGCAAAATGGTGAATTTCTGAGCTGAAGTTGTGAGTCGAATCTACCACTTACAGGACCATGACATGGAACCATATCATGAGAAAGACTGTGCCTCAGGCGAGTGGTTGGTCTCCAAACTGTGCCCGGGTGCGGATGTTTCATGGACAGCTAAAAAGAGAGGGATCATATCCAAAGAATTCACTGCCGAAGCAAAGATATGACTAGCCATCATATGTAGTCGCATCTCTCTTGCGGGGAATATATGGAATGTACAAACAATGAGAGCTCAAATGATCGCTTCCATTCTTGATGATATTCGGCTTAATATTGGTGTGATTTTCATCAATGAACTGAGGGACTATCTGAGGCAGAATGGTCAATCATTGATGTTTTCATCTTTATCATTGAGATGTGCCACCTTGCAGGAGTTGAGGAGGATCCGGGAGACAACGGGATATATCCAGGAAAGCCTATTGCTCCATTAAAAAAAGGGGGGAGGGCGGTGCCGTGAAAAGCAAAAAGAGAACTTGGGATCTTCTTCTTAGACCGACCAGGGTAGCCAGCCATCATCTTCTGCAAGAGGACCATTTGCTATGCTTTCTGAGAAAATGCGGCAGATTCGCGACCTAGTAGGTGGCCTTCCACAGGGGCATGGGGAAGCATCTGAGGGACCCTCTGTATATATTTCAAAGAAATAATTTCAAAAGTATCTTGATGATCAATAGAAGCAGGGGGATCACCTTAAGAAGCTGGAGAAAGCATACACTGATTTGGCCACAACACGCAGTACTTTGAGTACTTCTCATGTCAAGCTGGCAAATGCACACACCAGGATGAAGAAGAAGGAAAAGAAGAGAGATAAATTCTTCACCCCCATGTGGAAGGGTGTAAAGGGGCTATGGAAAGTTCTAAAGCCTCAAGAGTCAGTGCCATCGACCGAGCCAGAAGATGATGATGATGCTCCAGTTCATTGGTCCGAGGAAGAGGAAGAGGAGGAGGAGGATGCGACTGAATCCGACAGCGAGGAGAGCACTTGATACAGTATTCAGGGAGCACTTTCCACCATTTTACTCTATTTTGTTTAGTTGCATTGGGAACATTGCAACATTTTTAGTTGGGGTGGCTTCTTGTATAACTGTTGATATGATATTCTTGCATAACTGTTGATATGGTAGATTGATATTTTATTTTCATGTTATGTGTTATATTAGTATGTTTACTAGCTTCTTGATTTTTATATATATAGTATGTTTTATTTACTTGATGCTTACTAACTTCTTGATTTACTTTTTATTGGCAATATCCTTGATTTTCTTTATACCACAGTTCTTTTTCTGAGGATGACAATTTTCTTTTGAACCGAGTACTTTTGGTAAATTATTATGTCGACATTTCCCGATGATGGATAGCTAGGTGACTTTCTTAAGGGAATTAGTCTTATAGTTTAGATATAGTTTTTGTTAATTTAGGAAAATAAGTAGTATAAGTTGGGGTTTGTGCCCATTGGCCAATTTATGGCTTGCTTGGTACCAACATGATTTAAACCTCGGCATATGAATTCTTGATCTTTGAAAAAGAAAAATGATTGAAGTAAGATCATTGTCATGACTTTTAGACTCAATTTTTGGCTCTTTGATTCATTAAATAGTCTCTTAGGCTATATGTGACTTCTTTGAGTTCATTGGTTTCAATTGAATTTTGGATTTGTATTCTACTCGAGTTTTCATGTGCCATGTGTGGTGAGATTTATTGAGAGTTATTTTGCATTATTTGTAGTCTAGAACTTGCCCAGAATGTGCTTCAAGGCGAAATCCTAGACTAACTTGGTTTGAAAAATGATGTTAAGCCTTCCTTGGACCGTTATTATGCCTTAAATATTTTACCCTTGCATATTTTCCCTAGTCAACCCCCTTTGAGCCTTTATTCTTTGGCAACCATGTTACAAAGCTTCAATCCTTCGTTCTTTATTGATCTATATCATACTTCCCTAAGTACTTTGAAAGTATAAACATAGGCTAAAAACCTAAGTTTAGGGGTGAAGGTTGGAAAAGTTGTGGTGTGAAAGTTACTTAAAAGGTGAAAGGTATATATATATATATATAGTGGAACATTCCTTGATAAAAAAAATGAGTACGAAAGAAGAAAAAGGAAGTAAAAATAAGGAATTGTGAATAAATGGAAGACAAGGTGAGGAAACGAAAAATGAAGAAAGGGGGGAAACGTTCTTGAAGGAAGTGTACTTTGATTGTTGAAATTTTGTAGTGATTAGGGAGGTTTTGAGTCACGCTAACCAATATTGTGTCCTACCTTAACCAAAAGCCTAAACTACAACATCTAAGTCCTAATTGATTTTGAACCAAGTTTGTCTACATTAGTGGAGAAATACATGAAGGGCAAGCCTATGGTACTACTTGTATGTATTTTAACATCTTTGTGAGAGAGAGTTAATTCTTTCCATTTGATATCCCATATATGTTTTGAATTGCAATTTATAAGTGTGGTATTCTCTCGTAAGTGTGAGGGCACATGAAATTTGAGTTGTGAATTTAATCCCATTTTCAATTGGGAGGAATTAACAAGGAAAAGTTATTTGTGATAAAGAGGCAAATTTTGAAGCTTTAGTGATATGACTTGATTGCTACTTTGATTAACTTAGTGTTTGAGCACTTGAACTGTAATGAAACTTTGGAGAAGTTTTTGGTGTTTCATATGCTTTGGATAAATTATTGGTACCAATCAAAGTCATGTGTTTGTACTTAAAGTAGACCTTTTGACTTGGTATGATATTGATGCACTATTTAGTTAAATACTTGGAATGAGATTTTGTGCTTTGGCTGCTTGAGGACAAGCAATAGTTTAAGTTTGGGGGTTTGATAAGTTGATAATTTACCAACTTATCTCGTCTTTAATCTTAGCTTTTTGCTATGCTTGATTGATAAAATAATATATTTAATATCGTTTACTTCTACTTTATAGGTTTTATATGATTTATAAGTGACCGGGAAGAAACCAAGCAAAAACAAGTCAAAAAGGCGCTCAAAAGCAGAAATCTGGAAATTGGCCTCTGGTATCGCAAATGAGAGAGGAAGCTCGCAATTGCAAAGTCAACCATGTCAGTCAATGTTCGCAAATGCGATCAGAAGCTCACAATTACGAAGTAAACCAAGTCAACCAGTGTTTGCAAATGCGGAATGAGGGTCGCAAATGCGAAGTCAAATCAGACAGTCAACCTTCGCAAATGTGAATCCCATCATCGCAAATGTGAAACCAAGTGCACAGTGCCTAGTTTGCAATTGCGAACTAGTATTCACAATTACGAATATCGCGCTTTAGTTCTGGTCACTTCTGTCATTTCATATTTTCCTCATTCCAAACCTACAAATACACGACCTAGCGGATTGAGAACACATCTCTGGCAGCTTTGACAGTTTTTGTCAGTCTCTGCACACCTTGGGCATATTTTTGACAATTTTGGAGCTAGGGTTCTTGCATACACACTTGGGTCTTGAAGATTTGGAGCTTTTGATTGAGAATTGCTTACCCATTTATGTTCAATTCTTCATATTCTTGCATTGTATTGAATATCTAAGTGTGTGGTAGTTTTTCCAGCACTTAAATCCTTTTTATGAGAATATTCATATTTAAAGTGTGGATTAAATATCTTCTTGTGCTTATGTATTGAACGATTTTTATTTATTATGAAGTGAGTTATTGTTTCTTTAATTATTCTTGTTCTTGAATGTTTCCAAAGGTACTAGCTAACCCTAGGACTCTCCCATTCACTTTGAATTAATTTTGGAAAAAATAATTAGGGGTTAGAAAAGATTAATTAACAAGAACTTGAGGCGTTAACCCTCACATTATAGATTCTACCTAGGCATAGGATTGAACTACTTGTAGCCATATTTAGGTGTGCTAAATCTCTTAATTGTTTTAGGGATAATTCAATTAGAAAATCTTGTTAGTCTTCGGAAGAAGCTAATATAGAATTATTACCCGAGGCTAATTAATATAAACTCACTCATATTTGTAAAATCGTGAAATACATTGGATCGTTACTTGAGTGTAATTCCCAATGCATCCATGCTTATAGCCATTGATCATTTTACTTGCTTTCTAGGTTAGTTTACATTTTCGCAATTAGTTATAAACATTTTCTCAAAATATTTTTAAGTGTTTGGCTTAGCATAATAAGTGATAATTCTCTTACACGCCTAATTGCCTAAATATTATTCTCTGTGGGAATCGACCCCGACTCATAGTTGGGTAAATTATATTGTATGTGACCGTGTCTATTTACTTTTTAGTAGTGGATTTGGACGTCATCAGTGGAGGTAGTCACTTTCAAAGCAGTCACCAAGAAAGCAGTGGTAGATTTTATTCATTCCAACACCATTTGTCGCTTTGGTATCCCAAAGACCATTATCACTGACAACGCAGCCAGTCTAAATAGTCATTTGATGAAAGGAGGTATGCGAGCAATTTAAAATAATTCATCGCCATTCTACCCTTTACCATCCAAAAGCCAATGGAGTCGTTGAAGCGACAAACAAGAACATCAAGAAGATTCTTAGGAAGATGATCCAAGGGTCAAGTCAATGGCATAAAAAGTTGTCTTTTTCTCTTTTGGTATACCACATGACTAGTCGTACATATGTGGGTGCAACTCCTCCTTATCTGTCGGTTTATGGAACTGAAGCTGTAATACCCGCTGAAGTCGAAATTCCCTCTCTCCGAATAATTATGAAATCAGAGATTGAAGACACCAAGTGGGTCAAGACCAGATTAGAATAGCTAATGTTGATTGATGAAAAATGGCTAGCAGTAGTGTGTTTTGGCCAATTTTACCAGCAAAGAATGGCACGCGCTTATAACAAGAAAGTGCGCCCAAGGCACTTTGAGGTACGCCAGCTCATTCTGAAATGCATCCTTCCATACCAAGTTGAAGCTAAAGGAAAGTTTTCCCTGAACGGGCAAGGACCCTACATCATCAAGAAAGTGTTACCAAAAGGGGCCTTGCACTTGGTAGATGAAGAAGGACGGGTACCAAACATGACTATTAATGCAGATGCAGTCAAAAGATGTTATGTTTGATACATACCCACTGCAGAACTTCCGCGCATGAATTTCTCAGATCGAGATAATGAAGTTTATCTTTGCTCACTACCCCAAATAGGTGTCACCCTTGTGTTAACCCTTTTGAAACATATTTGTCTTCTTTGTTTTTCCTCTTTTTGGAGCCCGTGTACTTGTAAAAGAAAAAAGAAAAAAAAATAAATCTTCTGAGTCAATGAACTACGTTGAATTCATAGGAATTATGGAACCATGCAGAGGAAACACCATTTTCAATTCATAGGAATTATAGAACCAATGCAAAAAAGCAAAGAAACTAGAAACATATAGGAGGAAGATTGGAATGCTCCAAGCCTTTTCAAATGTTTCAAACAAAATATGCGTGTTTATAGATGAAGATCATGGGGTTGACATAATAATTGATATGAAACAGCAAATGACGTTGAAGTTTACAAATTTGGAAACTCAAATATGTTTCATGGTCACTTTTGTATATGCTAAATGTAATGCAATTTAACGCATTGAACTGTGGGACAGTGTGTATGCCATTGTCAGTGAGATGTCCTTGTCGTGGCTTGTAGGTGGGGATTATAACGTTATATGGGATGAGAAAGAAAAATATGGTAGACTTCCTGTATCATTGAATGAGGTTAATAACTTCCGACATTGCATCAATACATGTAACCTCTTTGATATAAGTTTCAAAGGAAGTATCTACACTTGGTGGAATAGGAGAGCTGAAGAGGATTGTATCTTTAAAAGATTGGATCGATGCTTGCTAATATGGAATTTCAGCAGATGCTGCCTACTGTAGAGGTTACTCATTTGTTAAAAATAGGGTCTGATCACAGCCCTATGATGCTTTCATGTAATACTGATGCTGCACCAATCAAGAAATCATTTAGATTTCTCAATTTCTGGATCAAACATCCAACCTTCAAAGATGTGGTGAGGGAGAACTGGAGAGCTAATTTTGTAGGGGATCCATTTATTTTGTTTAACCATAAGCTCAAGAATTTGAAAAAAAACACTGTCAACTTGGAGCAGAACAACATATGGTGATATTTTTCAGAAGATTGCAAGATTAGAAGAGGTTGTATTAGTACAAGAAGCTCAATTTGAAAAGCATCCTACGTATCAAAATAGGGAAATGCTGCAAAAGGTACAAGCAGAATTGATCAGGTTTTTAGCTCTGGAGGAAGATTTTTGGAAACAAAAATCTGGCATGGCTTGGATTCAAGATGGTGATAGGAATACAAAATTCTTTCATGTACAAGTCAATGGCAGACGAAGAAGATTACAACTGAAAAGAGTGCAAAATAGTGATGGTAATTAGTTAGAGGACAATGTAGATATGGCTGAAGAAGCAGTGAGATTCTTCTAGGCTCAGTTCCATGAATAAACAATTCCCACATCTTTTGGGATTCTTGATCATGTTTTTGTGATGGTGGACAGTACACAAAACATGGAGTTGGTCCAGCAACCTACAAAGAAGGAAGTTAAACATGCAGTATTTGGTTTAAATGGGGCAAGTGCAGGAGGTCCTGATGGATTTTTTGGGTGCCTCTTTCATGCTTGTTGGGACATAATTGGTGATGACATTGTAGACATGGTAAAGGCATTCTTCAATGGACGTGAATTACCTAGGTTTGTGACTCATATAAATCTGGTATTATTACCAAAGAAGGAGGAAGTTGTTACATTTTCTGACATGCGACCTATTAGCCTTAGTAACTTCATTAATAAAATTTTCCCCATAGTCATTTATGAAAGGTTAGTAGGTTTACTCCCAAATCTCATATCAGATGAACAAGCTAGATTTGTAAAGGGCAGAAGTATAGTTGAGAATATTCTCTTAACGCAAGAGATAATCCCAGATATTAGATTGAGAACCAGAGAAGGTCTAAATGTTGTGATCAAATTGGACATGATAAAAGCTTACGATAGATTATCATGGCTCTTCTTGACTAAGGTGCTAAGGAAAATGGGATTTAAAGATAGGTTTATTGGACTGATATATGGGATTGTTTCAAACAACTGGTACTCTGTTTTGCTTAATAGACAGCCTCATGGTTTCTTTACATCAACGAGGGGGGTGAAACAAAGTGATCCTTTGTCACCTACCTTATTCATTCTGGCTACAGAAGCAATGTCAAGAGGGCTCAATGCATTACATATGAATCGGTACTTTTGTGGATTTAGATTTCCCAAATGGAGTCCTAATATTAACCATCTAGCATATGCAGATGATACCATCATCTTCTCATCTTCAGATACAACTTCATTACAGTTGGTAATGGAAGTATTGGCAGCTTATGAAGATGCTTCTGGCCATCTCATTAACAAGAACAAATCTGCCATATACCTGCATCACTCAACTAGTGAAGAGGTGGTGAACAAGGTGCAAAGGATCACAGGTATATCCATACAAGAATTTCGATTCACATACCTTGAATGTCCTATTTTTTATTCTAGAAGAAGGATGAATTATTATTAAGATCTCATTAACAAGGTAATGCATAAGTTGCAGACTTGAAAATGGAAGCTTTTATCAATAGGAGGAAGGGTTGTCTTAATATCTCGTGTGCTCCAAAGCATGCCAATACACCTACTTTCTTTAGTAAATCCACCACTAAATGTGATAAACAAATTGCGCAAGATCTTTGCACAATTCTTCTGGTGTAATTTAGTTGTAGTTTCAAGCAGACACTGGGCATCTTGGAACACACTTTGCTTGCCTTGTGAAGAAGGTGATGTAGGGTTTAGATCACCCCATGACATCTCTAAAGCTTTGTTTTGTAAATTGTGGTAGAATTTTAGAATAAAACCTAGCTTGTGAAATTCATTTATGAGTCAGAAATATTGTAAAAGGCTCAATCCTATTATTGTGCCTTGGAGGAATGGTTATCAAGTTTGAAAAAAGATGTTGCAATGTAGGGATATCATAGAACATCAAATCCTATGGCAGCCTAAGATGGGATCTTCTTTATTCTGGTTTGAAAATTGGACAAGATTGGGTGCACTATATTTTGCCACACCTCCAGATTTTGTGTGTGATGAATCCATACAAAACATATATGATATGGTGCAACATGGAGAATGGGACAAAGTGAAGATTATGGAGATACTGCTAGTTGACTTTGCTAATCATATTCTGGTACACATGAAGCCTCCAGTGGTGAATAATGTCCTTGACAAGCCCTATTGGATGCTAGAAACAAGGGGTTATTTCAGTGTTAAGTCAGCATGGGAATACTTGAGAAGGAGACAGCAACATTGCAATGCATATAGCAAAATCTGGGTGAAAGGACTGCCTTTCAAAAATGCATTCTTCATGTGGAAACTTTGGAAGAACAAACTGCCATTAGATGATTTCTTTAAGAGATTGGGATACCAAATGGCATCCAGATGCTGGTGTTGTGCTAATCCTATGTAGGAGACAATGCAGCTCTATTCTTTACATCAGATGATGCCAATAGAATGTGGAAATATTTTCTTTCTAACGCAGGAATTGTTATGGAGGGGATCTCATTCCATCACGCTATCATCAAATGTTGGACTGTTGATGTGTTGCCTAGACTACAACCTATACTGCAAGCCTTACCAGTAATTATTGTGTGGGAACTTTGGAAAAGAAAAAATAGCTACAAACATGGAGATGAAGTTACTGTAAGTAGGGTCATTTATCAGGTTTCATCTACTATACACTCCCTACTCAGATTTAGAAAGCCAGGGCTTCAGAATATACCACATAAATGGCCAAGTCCAGGCTGGATTAAAGTTAATACATATGGGGCTTCTAGAGGCAATCCAGGTAGAAGTTCTATTAGTTTTGTGCTAGGAAATAAAGATAGAGATGTAATATATGGATGTGGAAAGGAGATTCAGGAAGGGACAAACATTGAGGCTGAAGTAAAGGCAATACTGGAAGCCTTGAGGTTTTGTGTGGAACATGACTATTTGCTTATTGACCTTCACACTGATTCAACAATACTTAAGAATGTAATATCTGGGGCATGGAGTGTCCCATGGGCTATTACTGTTTGCGTGGAGGAGATCAAGGACTTTATGGAAAGGAGTAATGTGACAGTGGCACACACACTTAGAGAAGGCAATAAATTAGCAGATCACCTTACAAACTATGTCTTAGATATTCGCCATATAGAATATCACAGTTTTGGGGAACTGGATATACAAGGAAGAAGGTTGGTGAATAGTGACAAGATACAATATTCATATCTAAGAGTAGGAGTGGCAAGAAATTAGAAGGTGGAGGAGAAAGGTTGTCAAATGGGCAAGGACATCAATGGAGGACACAGATTAGAACACCATGTTCAAGTCCATTTGGAGAGCATGGTGCTCAATTTTTATACTAATATGATTTTTTTTTTGCAGGACAACATATTGTATCTATCACATATTCTTTGAGAACCTTTCAGTTGGTGGTATTACTGCAGTTTACTCTTTCCACTGGGAGGAAATTAAAGGTAGGCACAAGCATGGACGCAAGGATGCTAAGGAGGACACTAGGGGCTAGTATTGCTATATGGAATTGAATTTTTGTTTTTAACATCAAATAATAATGTATCCTAGTATATGATATGCTTAACATTAGCTGTCACAAAAGGCTACAAAAAAGGGACACAAAAGAATGCGGGTAGAAGAGCAGACTGCCCAGAATATGCATCGATTTAATCATGAGTGGTATGTCCTCTTGGTACTCAAAAATAGGATCGACATGTGCTTTAGTGAATGAAAATCCAATACAGTTATTTATTTCAAAATTCCTTAAAAGGTACCATACACGATTTTCATCATTTAATTACTGGACAACGCACGTATTCATCAACGAACAAAGCATGCTTATCTGTGTGCTAAACTGCAAAAACTTAAAACCAGATGAATATGCGTATTGTTGTGGTATTTCATTTGATACTAGAGGTGTACTACGGGTTTCTAGATATCATGAAGAAGGAATAATGACATGGGAATGGACTGGTAAATGCAAAGCCATGAATGTGAAAAATCAGTTACAGGGCAAGACAGTACACTCTGCGATGGGAAATGTTACTCCATATGTGGATGATTAGAAGAGTTAATCACAGAAACGAGATGCACATGCAGTCTGGGAAAGGAAAAATATGGATCCGCAATTCGATTCACTATGTTTAGACATAGTACTGCAAAGGGAAAATGGCAAATGTCAAAACAAAATAAGAGTACTTATGGGCTTGAATTGCGAAGACTCGTCTTGTCTATTTCTTATGACTCATTTTACCTGTATTATTAGTTCAAATATTGTAATATCAATGTAGAGTATCACGCTCAACATTGATAATAAGAGTTGTGTATTCATCAAAGTTTATTACTTTCATCTTGTAAGGCCACATGACACTTTATTTTTGATTTTCTTTTTGACTTTTATATATATATATATATATATATATATATAAAAATAGCCCTAAGCGCATTGCCTAGTGGATTTTTCAAAAACAAAAAGGAAAACGGGAAGTAGGGAATTAAAAAATAAAAGTAAAGGAATGTGAGAATTTAAAAAAAAAAGAATGTGGGAAATTAAAAATAAAAGTAAAGGAATGTGGAAAATAAAAAAATAAAAAGTAAAACAAAGCGCGAAATAAAAAAGAAAAGTAAAGGTAGGTAGGAATTAAAAAAAGTAAAAGAAAGTAAAAATATTTTTAAAAAACGTAAAAGAAAGTGGAAATTTAAAAAAAGTAAAATAAAGTGAAAATTTAAAAAACATAAAAGTAAAGAAAGTGCGAAATAAAAAAAATAAAAGTAAAGGAAGGAGGGGAATATTTTTTAAAAAAAGAAAGAAAATGGGAAGTGGGAATTTTTTATTAAAAAATAAAAATTAAAAAATATAAAAAAATCTGAAAATTTTCGAAAGTTTTTCTATAAATAGAAGAGAAAAATGGGAGAAAAAGAGAGGAGAGAATTGAAAAAAATATTTTTCTTCTGCGTTAAGGGAATTTTTACTCGTCTCATTCTTTCTTCCTATTTCTTTCGAAAAATCCAGCAATTTATCACCCCATTTAAGACCCTAAAACTACCCCAAATCAGTGTGAAAATCAGCACGAAATCATCGTCCAAACCCAGTCGAGTTGAGTGCGTTCGGGTTTTTGCCGATTCCGATTCGAGTTTCTAAGTTCATGCCGATTCCGATTCGAGTGCGTTCGGGTTTTTGCCAATAAAGGTCTATTCTTCCATATTTTTACTGGTTATTTCATCTGTGTGTTTCGTTATTTGTTCACATAAATGAATAGACGTCATGACACTTTAAATTCATTTGATTGATGCTTGGCCGTTTAATTTGATTATTTCTTTGTTAACTGAGTTTATGGTTGAAGTTTTATTTGGTTTAATGTTTAGAGTGAGTTTCTAGCTTTCTATTGATATGCTTTACTAGAAATAAATAACTATAGTATTTTAATTTTGATAATAATTAGCTATGGATATAAATAAGTACAAGGGCTAAATGTGGCAAAATTGGTTATGTTGTAAATAATTGGTGTCAAAATGAAATGGGCTAGATCCGGAGCTTAGCACAAAAGGCCTTCAAATACTATTTTTTGGGCCAAGAACGACTCTGCTTAGGCCCACCTGTCCCACTTCAGTTTTGGCCTATTCTCAATAGCTTTACAAGTCAGTCCATTTCTTTGAAATTAATGAATCGTCTGAATTCTTCTAGCTTGAGAAGATAATTTAACTCAATAATCTCAGAACAATTTTTGAATATTCGTAACTTGCTTTAGGCACTATCAATAATAAATTATCATGACTATGGGTACGGTTCTTGTGGCATAGTCATGTTGCGTAACTCCAAATTCAAGTGCACGTCTACGTGACTTGACCTTACAACTTCAAAGTAATAATAAAAATAAACATGTTGCGAATTGCGAGTGCATTTCACACGGAGCAATTTGCGGCATGTGTAAAACAAGTGTACGGCATCGTAACTTGTTTAATAAATTTCATAAATATTTAAAATGCACAAATAAAAGCAGACATAGAAAAAACATAATGTAAGCACGTAATTTTTGACCCGTCACCCTTTTGAGCTATTTTTAGTATTTAAAATATTTATTTAACTTAACTTTAAATTTTATGGAGTTTTAGTCAATTTTTACTTCAAATTACAATTTAAAAGCACAAAAATATTTTCATTTTTAGTTTAAGGTTAATTAGTATATTTATGTTTATAATGTTTTAATTTTACCATGACTTTAGCCTATTTTCTCTACTTTTTACTTTATTATAACATTTGAAAATACAAAAAAATAATTTCATTTTTAATATTTAATTTTATTTTAGTAGTTTATTTTAATTAATTAAGGGTGATTTTTATAAATACATTATATTAATTTTAGTCTTCTTAGCCCAAATTTAAACCCAACAATATATGGACCCAACTCAATTTTCCTAAATCCAAGCCCAAATCCCTCCACCCTAAAAACCTTACATCCCCTCATTCTTAAAAGGGGAGGACACACCAAAAGAGAGGGTTAGCCGTTATCCACCTTTTCTCCATGTCTTAGTAGCCCCAACCTCTCAATCCCTTCAACCTTAGAACAACAGGAGCATCACCCTAATTTCTAAGACACACAAAAAATGAAAAACGGCTACCCCACCTCTCGAAAACTCTCGGCCGCACACCCCACTAGCACAAAATCTGCATGATTCCTTATATTTCCTTAGCTAAATCCTAGGCGATCTGTCTATTGCAAAATCGATCCCCGGCAGAAAGGAAGAAGGGAATATGAGGACAAAGGCGAAAACGCAGCACCAGCTTTATACTCTGTTCGTTGGTTACTAGTTTAGTTCGAGTGTTCCGGCGAGCTTCGAGGTCGTCAAAGGTTGTGGTCCGAGGTCTTTGTTCATGCGTAAGTCGAGGTATCCCGTTAGAGGTTTTTCGGTCAGCGAACGTCGCCGTCGATTTTCATTTCTGAAGCCGAAATTGTTGGCTTTTCTGTACGTAGCAAAAGGTTAGAATTTTATCAATAAAGGGCCATTTTTACTTTCGATATTTATTTCATCCATGGCTTGATGCTTAATGTTGTTCAGCTTACATTATTTGTGCACTGTTTATGTGTTTATGGAGACGATTCATTCTTGGTGTGAAAATTATTATAACATTATACTGATTTTCAGTTTCTCTTTATTAGGTTCCATTTGTGTATTTATATTATTTGTTAAATAAATTAGCTGAACAAGGTTTCATTGTAATTGAATTTGGTGGGTCACCGTATAGTCTTGTAAAATGAAAATTTTGTCATCCGGTTTAATTTGAAGTTGGGTCATTTGGGTTATTGGACATAAGATTAAAATCAGATTTTACTTTAAGAATATTTGCTTGGTTTTGATAGTATATGAGCTAAGAGTTGGTTTGGTTTGCTAAACTTCTAACCGAATGTTAATAATTTGAAAGTTCCCTTTTTGTGATTATGATTGCTTTTGCTGAAAATTCATGGAAGCTGAAGTTCAAATCTTTCTCTCGCACACTATATTCATAATCTTTTGGCCTAACAAGGAACCCCAAATATAGTAAGAATTAACATCGATAGTATACTTTTAGGCACACTCTTAATTAATCAAATTATTATGATTATGTAGACGTTCGCGTGACATAATTATAGTTTCCAACATTAAAACCAAGGTATGCGTTTGCGCAACTTTGGACGAAACAATCTTAATAATTAATAAAGCATGATTAATTGTGTACACGTACGCGTGACATGATTCTTGACACGCCAAATGAGATGAGTACACGTACGCGTGGCTTTTCTTTTCAAGATAATTCCTTAATTACGAATAATCAAGAAATAAAAGCGGATAGATAAAACATGGAAACCAATAAAATATAGTTTATTCAAAAATAATATTAGTCAAATATAGTAAATAAAGCGACCGTGCTAGAATCACGGGACTCGGGGAATGCCTTACACCTTTTCCCCGGTCAACAGAATTCCTTACACGGACTTTATTTTCGCAGACCAATAATAATATAGTCAAACCTTCCTTTGACTAGGGATTCAAATAAAAGGTGACTTGGAACACTGAAAAATCAATTTCAAGTGGCGACTCTGTAACTAAAATAATCCCTACTCAAATTTGTCACTTTAATTGGAAAAACTCTTTAACCAATAATCCATAACACACAATACACCTTATATATCTTTTGTGGGGTAGAAAAGAGGTGTGACACATAAAAATCAAATAAATCACAACTCATCCAGAATTAATTCAAGCCAAGTTTATATCAATAAAGCGACCGTACTAGAACCACGGGACTCGGAGAATACCTCATACCTTCTCCCCGGTCAACAGAATTCCTTACCCGAAATTTATTTTCGCCGACCGATAAAATAGAGTCAAACCTTTCTTTGACTCGGGATTCAAATAAAAGGTGATTTGGAACACCCAAAATCAATTCCAAGTGGCTACTCTATAAATAAAATAATCCCTACTCAAATTTGTCACTTCAAATGAAAAAACTCTTTTAACCCACAACAATCCATAACACATATTTTTGGGGATAAAAATGGGTGTGACAATCAGTGCAGACCCAGGGAGGTTAGTTGATTTCATGATGGATGCAACTATAGCAATGAACTTAGAGGAGGTCGAGATGAGGGTACACATGTGGACTATCTCCTGTGAGCAGGTTAGCACTTGCGTGATTTTTGATGAGGTTCCTACGAAGAGTTCTACTTTCTACCCAACATGGGATGAATGTACTGCGGGTGAGCTTTGATCGCTTGAAGAAAATGGTATGGCGGTTAGGAGGTCGAGTGTACGATTGTGACGGACAATTTGGGATATGTTATGATTAGTCCAACAAGAACTTATGATGAATTTGGCTGAGCAACAGTGTGGGATCATGGTAACTGGAAAGAAGTAGTCATTGTGGGATTTGGATATATGTGATTATAGTGCAAAGCTAAGTGGGGGAGCCAACCGTCTATAAGTGAGTCACGTGGCCGTGCGCCTGTATAGTTTAGGGTTATCGGTGCATTGGTGGATTAGTTATGACCAAGAGGACGAGAAATTTTGGATAAGGAAGTTTGACATATATGTGTTACATTTTGCCTTATTGATTCATGTGCCGGTGCTGAGGATGGCTCAGAAGTTATGCTTTTGTGGATGTAATGGGCAAGGAAAAAGATTTATTCGGTTGCTTCATGGGAGTGCACTTGTTCTAACGGATCACTAGTTATTTGGTTAAATAATAGAGACTGAATTAGAGTGGGCGACTCTCAATAATGGTCCTAGTGGATTTACGATTTAAGGTGTTGTGCTTAAGGATTTTTCAGGTTCAATATGTGGCTGAAGACTGGGTTTTGCAGTAGAGTATGAAGGGTACTTGGAGTATTCTATGTTATCATTAGGTATGCGATACAGTGTTAGAGAAGTGACAGAAACAACTTCAGATTCGCAGAAGATCTAATCAGTGCGGTGTATCAGTTGGATATACTATTGAGTGCATGAAGAGGGTATAAAATGGCTTATGGATATTGAGACGACGTGGTCTTGTGATTTGGAGTCACTCGGGATGGTTTTTCGAGGTTTTTTATGTATTTGAAGGGAGCTATTATTATTTCGAAGGCAAGTCAAGAGTAAATCGGAAGAAGTTGGGTCAATTAGTGATGGGTTGAATCAGTATGTTTGTGGAAATGATCAGTTTCTTTGGTATATTAATATATACAAGTAATTCATGGTTATACGTGCGGGCTTGACAGCCACCGTAATTTGATTGATTTAGAGGTATTTTATTATGATGGTCTATTATGTGTAGCTGGATCCTAGAAGACTTATGGTGGTATAGATCACAACTTGAGGTTTCTATTTTTTGCGGTTACGGGAATTCGGTTGCATGTTGCAATTGTTCCTCTGAAATGTGTTGAGTGAAAGGGTTATAGATGATGAAGTGTTTATTCTATTAGTGGTTCAGAAGTTATGATGAAATTCGTGTACTCTCACGTAGCGGCATGATAAGTGCAGTGAGCTGTATAGAAACTAAAAGTTGAGGATCAAGGTTGTTGTTCGGTGTTGATAAGAATATCACGAGTTCAGAGGAGCGGAGAAGGATTTCAGATGTTCAGAGTATGCTGGCACTATTATCGGACAGGCTGAGGATGGTCTGTTTTGTGTTAGGAGTGTTGGGTATTGAAATGTGGATGTTTGGCCAGTATTATAGAAATAGCATAGTTGATGGCCATTAATGTTCAGATTTTACTACCTTGAGCGGAAGGTTGTGGGAGTATATCCCACGGGAAGATCGTATAAGTGGGATGTGTTAGTCATTCAATTGTTAGAGATTTAAAACAAGTATGAAGATTTTGGTATTGTCGCTAATGGGAGAGGTTATGACATAAAGGCGCTTTATTCCTTTGGTTGTGGAATATAGGAGTTTGTACCGAATTCAACGGCTTCTCTTATGTGCCATGAATAGGGTCATTGCGGATCGTTGAAAAGTTATTGGCCCAGTATGGGATGATCGGAATCGGCTTGAGGTCCGCTATTAGAACTAATGTGAATTGTATGCTCTACATTAGGTTAGATGTATTCATTCAGCATAGCACAAATTATGAAGGAGTCTTCGGGTGTTGGATGTTATTCATTTGCACCTTAGTCGAGCTCGAGTTTTGTAGCGCATGGTGATATCCGTCTCCCAAAGGTTTTATTTTTGCACTTGGCGTGCTTGTGGTCGATATTCAGGTATTTCATAGGTATAAGCATTATGGCTTGATGGGTATTTTCTTATTTATTATTATGTGTGGATGCGGTGGCACGCCGCCACGAGTATGTAGTTTGAATCGGGTTGCATGCCTCAATGGTGTCATGTCTGGATCGGGTTGCACGCCGTAATGGTGTCATGTGTGGATCGCCTTGCACATTCAAACAGTGAGATGTTGAGTACGGTTCCTTATACTTAATTGTGTGCTTGTTTCTCATTTCTGAGATAGGTTCATAGCATACGTTCGACTGTTTTATTCGTTATGTGGGCTGGATGGTTCTTTGCCAGAGTCCGTTCTTCCTTATGGGTCACATTCGAGTTTGTAGCTTGTTGACGTATTGATGGCATCATATGAGATTTTTGGCGGTGTTTGAGGTGGCTTATTAACCGAGCAGCATGTACTAGGTGAGACAAGGTTATTGGAGTATCGTGAGGGTTGGATAAGGGCTTATGCACATATGAGGTATACTACGGGCATCAGGTTAGTGAATTTGCAGCTTCTATTGTTGGAGCATGTTATTATGGGCATACGAATTATGCGGTGCATTGTGTGGTTTCAGCATGGGTGTATGATCGTATTTGGTACAGCGGGTTGAGATTGATATGGTGTTTGTATGTTAGAATCGGGTCTTGTAGAGAATTTTGGGTGTTCGAATTTGGTTCTAAGGCTTGTGGGCTAAAGTAGCAGGAAGGATCTTCAGTCTGGCTCGATCTAATGTATTCACATGGGTTATGGTGGCACGGGTAGGTGCACGAAGTGTTAAACAGTGGTTTTGGGCAATTCCGGAGTGGTTCTTGGCACATTCGAGGACGAACGTATGTTTAAGTGGGGAGAATGTAACGACCTGGCTAGCTATTTTGAGCTCTAGTGCATCGTTTGGCAGTTTTAGGCCTTTAGTAGCTTCACTTCATGTTTTATGACTTATACGCATAATAGGAATTGAATTTCGGAAGTTCGGAGTTGATTCGGATGAAAAATTCTCAATTCGGAAGCTTTAAGTTGGAAGAGTTGGCCAAGGTTTAATTTTTGAGTAAATGATCTCAGAATCGAGATTTGAAGGTTCCAATAGGTTCGTATGATAATTTAGGACTTGGACGTATATTCGGGCTGAGTATCGGGTGGTCCGGAAGCATTTCGGCGCTTATTGTGGAAAGTTAGCATTTTGAAGGTTTTAGAATTTCCTAAGATTGATTTGAAGTGAACTTTGACTTTATTGATGTCCGTTTGAGATTTCGAGCCTTGGAATAGGTTCGTATCGTGATTTGTGACTTGCACCTAAAGTTTGGCATCATTCTGGAATGATTAAGTGTAATTCGGATGCATTCGGCTAAGTTTGAAACTTTGAAAGTTGAAAGAGATGTTTTGATCATCGATTCGTAGGTTGGATGTTGTTTGGTGTGATTTGAGGCCTCGAACAAGTTTGCATCATGTTTTGGGAATTGTTGGTATGATTGGACGGGGTCCCGGGGGCCTTGGGTGTGTTTGGGATAGGCTACTAGTCATTTCACTATGTTTGATCTGCTATTTTTGAGATCTGGTGCATCCTTCTACGCGATCGCAAAGAAAGGGACGCGATCGCAAAGAGAAGTGTTGTTCCAGGCCTTGTGAATCGCGATCGCGAAAGAAAATTTGCATTCGCGTGAAAGGATTTTCTGATGTCAGTGGTCTGACTTCGGGAGCTTATATCTTACAATCTATAAGGAATTTGGGGATGATCGGAAAATATAAGTTGTAGCCCTATGAATCTAGTTTTCATAAAATCAAATCGTTTGTCATTTGAATTATTTTACAAAACATTATGCCTATTATACCGAAGGTTGTCTGTGAAGAGGAAACAAAATTTGTACGTCGCGATCGCGAGGTTTTGGCCGCAATCGCGATGAATGAAAATGATATTGTAACTTTTGTAAATTGCGATCGCATGGATAATGACCGCTATCACAAACAAGGAGGCTTGGCAGGTTAATTAAACATATAACTTTGGGATTTTGAGCTCATTTTCATCACTTTTAAGTTCTTGGAGCTCACGTGGGGCGATTTGGGGTGATTCTTGAAAATTATTTTCGCCATATATCATAAGGTAAGTTATTCCTACTTATTTTGAGTTAAATACATGGGTTATATATGGGTTTTAACATGGCAATTTGGTAGAAACTATGGAATTTTTGGAAGAAAACCTAGAAATGGTATTTTTAGATTTTGACCACGCAATTTGACATGGAATTAGGAATAAATTATATATTTGAGTTCGTAGTATTATGGGTAATGTTTATCTTCGAAAATGTTTGAAATATGGGCACGTGGGTCTGAGGGTTAACTTTGTTAATTTTTCAAGCGGAGTTGGGAATCATTATAAATAGTTAAATTGTAAGCATTGGAGTATATTTTGATTGATTTGCATGTTGTTTGACTAGTTTCAAATTGTTTGGTTTTGAGTCGAGGAGTTAGAGAGGCATTGGAGCCGGTTATGGAACTTCGGAGCGAGTGAATTTTTCTGTCTAACCTTGTGAGAGGGAAATTACCCAGTATGTGTTATACTTGTTATATGCTACATGTTGTGGGATTTGCGCGCGTATGAGGTGACTAGTGTCCGTGCGCATGCTAGAATTCCTGATTATGTCTGGGTAGACTACGATTCACGCCATGATTTATGTGTACTAGTTGAGTTATTACAGCCTACTTAGTTACTTGATTGGGTGTGACGACCTGAGACTAGGCTTGCGTAAAGTGATGGACTCACTATTCTAAGAGATTTGACGAGCTACTTGACTAGCCTCGGAATAATAGTGCTTCCCTTACGAATTTCTTTCGCATTGTGCGTTTTCATTAAAAAGCTTCTTTAAATTTCATAACTCACACATATATTTGTGAGTGGGGTCAAGGACCAGTTAAAGCTTCTTATTCTAATGGGATCGAGTCGTTCTCCTCGACAGGATTATGTACCACATTCTTATGGGATCGGTTCGTTCTCCTCGGCAGGATATTGTAACACACTCTTATGGGATCGGGTCGTTCCCCTTGGCAACTTCATGAAATACTCTTATGGGATCAGGTCGTTCGCCTCGGCAGTATCATGTATCACATTCTTATTAGATCGGGTCGTTCGCCTCGGAATTTCGATAAAACACTCATATGGGATCGGGTTGTTCGCCTCGGCAACTTCATGAAATACTTTTATGGGATCAAGCCATTCGCCTCGGCAAAATCGTGTGTAATATTTATCAAAAAGCGAGCGTATCCGTGAGTTTTTCTAATTTGAGTTGTGACGACCTATCTGGTGGGGACCATTTTATATATATATTCCAGTTGAGGAGGTATTCGATAATTGAGAGCTAGTGTTTATCGTTTAGAGGAGGATCGTACCACGTACCTATATTTGCTTATACTTGTTTACTTTCTACTGTACTTGATTTATTGGACCACTAGTAAGTGTCGATGTCAACCCCTCGTCACTACTTCTCCGGGATTAGGCTAGATACTTACTGGGTACGCGTTGATTTATGTACTCATGCTATACTTCTGCACTTATTGTGCATGTATATATTTCTGGTGGTCTTTTGGGCACAAAGGTGCGGCTATTGCCGGGACTTTACGGTGAGCTGTATCCCATATTATGATCTGCAACTTATAAAGTCTCCATCAGAATTATTTATATTTTTCTATCTAACTTGTATTTCAGAGAGATGTTGTATTTTTATTATACCTTCTCATGCACTTGTGACACTGGATTTTGGGGGTGTTCTAGAATTGTTATGGATTGTTTTACATTGATACACTTTTACTTATTATTTTTAATAAAATTATACGTAACTATGATTTATTTTAATGCACTGGACTCTCTATCTAAATAAGATTCATGATTTTAAAAATAATAAAATGAATTAAGCGTTGGCTTGCCTAGCGGCGACGTTAGGCTCCATCACGGCCTATAGTGGATTTTGGATCGTGACAAAACACTCCTTGCCCCGTGGATATTTCATGAAAACTTTCAAATTGTTAGCCATACAAATCCACCTCTTATCGACGCGCGCTATGTTATCCCTTGCAATCAAGACTAAATGGACAAACCACACTAATGAAATCTTAAACCTCTCGATTGTGTCAAACCTCTTAGACTTCAATTGTTTTTAAAAGTAGCTACGCTTCCACCCCCTTCCTGCTAGACTGGCAAACTTTGTCGCGGAATGCTTTGCCAGCATCCATCATTTTCTTCATTTCTTCTTTACTGGGTTTGGCACCACAGTCCAATCCACTCATCATAGCAAACTCCTTCAATTCAAAGTGAACAAGCTTGTTTCTAACTAAAAATCATAACTTTTACTTCTTCGCATAATAAATTCGTGGAATCAGCAGGGAATGGACAAGCTGTCCATGGAACTATGTCCAGTACTCTAAAAGTTTTGCAAACTATCCAAAACAACTACTATTAGACTTTTCCATCAATTTGACTACTCTAAGTTTATCCTTGAACTCATGGAATACATTGATCCTAGACCTCATACTAATTTTGGCCGGGAAACGTCGATGCTTTATTAGAAAAGTCCTGAATTTGTATTTAGATGCGTCGATCGCCCTTACAAACACAGGATTTGACATAGCATCTTGATCACCTTCAATTGTTGCATGTGTTTCACTTTCTAGCCCATCTTCTCCATCTTCAAGTTGTTCATCATCTTCTTCATCGTCATCTTCTTCTTCTGCTACATCTTCTTCTTTTTCTTCTTCAACATTTGTATCAACCTCCCGAGCATCATCATCACCATTTTAATCATCCTACCCACCTAAAGCTTCATCATCATTGTCCTTTTCTTCTTCGATAATTATTGTTTCAAAAACCTGTTCTTCCATCTGAGTTGTGCTGCATTTATGTCCAAGTCTTTTTGTCACGACCACAAATCCAACTAGTCGTGATGATACCTAACCCAATCCGTTAGGTAAGCCAATTAGCAACTATCAAGTTTAATGACATTTATTAAGAGAAGAAATGATAATACAACTGCTTCTATACAAAGAATTTCCCAAGGACTAGTAGTACAAATTATGAGCTTCTAAGATTTAAATTTTTACAAACTGAATTGAAATAATTACAACATCTGTTTAAAATATAAATGAATAGAATTCGAATCAAATGCTACCAAGGACAAGTGATATCCATAACTGGAATGCAAGTACATCTTCAGATTTAACTCCCACCGTACACAACAACATCAACATCCAACATCATCACGCAAAGTGCAGAAGTATAGTATGAGTACAACCGACCCCATGTACTCAATAAGTAACAAACCTAACCTTAGGTTGAAAGTAGTAACGAGTTGGGACAAGAGTCAAAGTCCAACTCCAATAACCAGCAACCGTTCATAACAGCATAATAAAAATGGTGCAAGAAAAAAACTGAGAGGTATGATGCTCAACTCGTTCACAGTTACGGGAACATAGGCATGTTTTTCAATGATGTCAGTAAAACTCAATTATTTTCACCAAATCACCAAATATATGAGTAAGTCCGAAAACTGTGATTTTTCCCAAAAATCTTTCAATGATAATTAAATGTTTCATTTTCAGATAGCATGAGAAAAGTACATCTTTATACCTACATGTCGATATGCAAGTGAAATCATAAATGTCACCCAAAACTGGGTAGCATGATAAAATGCATCTCTATGCTTATATCTCAATTACGCATGTCAAATGCAATGCATCTCAGTGATGAACTCATGTACTCACACTCTTAGAGTACTCAATCTCATTGTCTCATATTCTCACTCATCATGCTCAATACTCATCACACTCAGTCACTTAGCATTGTACATGGCAGATCCAGTCCAAACATAAATAAATACTCACACTCAATCACTCAGTACTGTACATGACATATCCAGCCCGAATGTAAATAAATTCAGGGCAGATCCGGCCCAATGCAAACGAATCCAGGGCAGATCAAGCCCAAAAATCAATAGCAATTATGCTCATTGTGGGTGTGCAGACTCCGGAGGGGAAGATCCAGCCCAAGCGCTATAATAAGCCAAATCTTGGCATGAATCAATAAAGCCTACTGCGGCGCGTGGTCCGATCCCATAAATATCACTCACAACAGGCCTTCGGCCTCACTCAATCATCAGCCTCTCCGGTCTCTCGGGATCATAACATTCATGCTAAGCAGCCCAAATCAATGATACGAGATGTGACAAAATACAATAACAGAGACTGAGATATGATATGTAATGATGAATGCGACTGAGTAAATAACTGCAATTAAGCAAATAACTCAATAGCAAAGAGCGACCACTATGGGTCCCAATAGTACCAGCATATACCCTAAACATGATTTCTAGCATAAATCACACCTCAAGTGCTCTAACACATAGAGTACAATAAAAATGTTCAGATAAGATAGCTACACAATTCCATGGAATCGACTAAATCATAATTTCTACGGCGCACGCACACACGCCCGTCACCTAGCATGCACATCACCTCAACATCAATCACATAACATGTAATTTGGGATTTCATACCCTCTGCACCAAGTTTAGAAGTGTTACTTATCTCAAACAAGACAAATCCAATACCAATCAAGCCAAATGATGCTCCAAAAATGTCATCTCGCGCGTACCGACCTCCGAACGGATCGAAACTAGCCAAAGGCAACTCAACAACATTAAATAATGTCAAACACACCCAATCAATAAAGGTCGAATCTTTAATCAAAAGTCCAAAATCAACCAAACCGTCAAACCCGGATACGTACCTCGAAAACCAATAAAACTCACAAAATCCTACAATCCATTCAATTACGAGTCCAACCATACTAGTTTCACTCAAATCTCACTCCGAATCGATGTTCAAAACTTGAAAATTCACTTTATGAAATTGTAGACAAAATCCCCCAATTTCTCTTAAAAAATCATAATCCAATTACCAAATGAAGATAGATTCACGAAATATAATCAAAACCGAGTGTAGAACACTAGCCCCATTCCACATGATGAAAATCGCCTCCAAAATCGCCCAAATCCGAGGCCTATATCTCAATATATGGTAAAAATGGATAACCCTCAATTTATAGTTTCTGCCCAGCACCGTTTGCACCTGCGACACATTAGGCGCATTTGCGGCGTCGCTTTGGTGACCAAAATCACGCTTCTGTGGAGAAACACTTGAGGCTTGCCTTCGCACCTGCGGTATAAACTCTGCTTCTGTGCACATGCAGGTGCGAGTCCAAATCGCGCTTCTGCACTGCCATTCGCGTATGCGCCCAAACTCACCGCATTTGCGCCTTCGCAGATGTGAAGAAACCTCTGCTTTTGCGGACTCCTTCTCCCAGAACCACTCCCGCTTTGCGATTCCACTGCCACTTTTGAAGCTGTGCACCTGCACCCATAGCTCCGTAGGTGTGGTCACACCAGAAGCCCTGTCAAACTAGCCTAGCCAAAGATGATCCAAACAAACTGAATCTCGTCCCAAACTTCTCCGAGCCACTCGAGACCCCGTTCGAATATACCAACAAGTTCTGAAACATAACACGAACCTACTCGAGGCCTCATATCATGCATAACAACATCGAAACGATGAATCGCACCTCAAATCAAACTTAATGAACCTTTGAACTTTCAACTTCCAAATCTCGCACCGAAACATATCAAATCAACTCGGAATGAACTCCAATTTTGCACACAAGACCCAAATGACGTAACGAAGCTGTTCCAATTACCATAACCATAATCCAAAGCTGATTTCATCAAAGTCAACTCCTGTTCAAACTTATGAACATTCCAAACCTTCAAATCTTCAACTTTCGCCTATTAGTGCCGAAACCTTCTAGAAATATTCGAATGCAAATCCGGGCATATGCCCAAGTCCAAAATACCATCCGGACCTAACGGAACCATCAAAACTCCGTTTCGGGTTCAAATTCATGAAAGTCAAACTTGGCCAACCCTTTCAACTTAAAGATGCAAACATGAAATTCATTCTTCCAAATCAATTCCGAATAACCTGAAAACCAAAACTGACGATTCACACAAGTCATAATACATCATAGGGAGCTACTCATGCCCTCCAACTACCGAGCGAAGTGAAAATGCTTAAAATGACCGGTCGGGTCGTTACATTCTCCCCCACTTAAACATACGTTTGTCCTAGAACGTGCCAAGAGTCGTTCCAAATCCATCAAACCTCCATGTAACCTTACCATGCACATACCCGAGGGTGATCCCACGTCACCCTAATTTATATAAGCATGACCATACAACCTAGCTGAAGATCCTTAATTCAACCTTAGTCCATAAACCTTAGAATCCAATTTCCAACATCTGAAATTTCCTATAAGACCTGAATCTCGCATCTACATACTGTATAAGTCTGAACAAGCTGCATCAAGCTATAACCATAACCCAAGATACAATCACATTATATGCCACATAACTCAAATACTCATAGCAAAAATTTCTAATCACCGTAACTGCAAAAAAAAAATAAACTCGGTATTGGTAATAAACCTTATATCAAACAAAGCCTCGTTCTAAAACCTTCGTACACTGCAGATGATGAAAGAAACACGCAGAAGCGCTTAACCACTTATCAGATCAACAAGCATGGAGCTCCCTCTCTTTCGACAAGAACTATAGCCAAATTTCTAAGCTGACTCCCGACATTATTCCTCCAAACATACTGTAATCAAATCCGATAGTACCCATTCTAGTGACATGCAACACCAATACAATCTAAAGTCGCAAATTGTGCAATTCGTGCACCAATATGCAACAATTTCAATCCACCCAAAAATGGAAATGACTCAAATGAGAGAACCGCCAGGCAAGCTCAACAAATGACACCACAACGCAATGCGAAGAACTCATCACACCATAAAACCAAAACACACGAATCAAACACAAAGGATTAAATCCTATCATAGCCCATCTGCAATATGTGACCCATCCAAACATCAATCCATATGAAATACCTCGAGTCCCCAATGATCAAAATCAACAAACATAAGCAATTCGACGCCAAGTACATAAGTGCATGACCATAACCATGGATAAGCAAACAACACAATATACCACAACCCGGAAGGACCATAAGCAAGGCACAATCACCCATTCCACACCCCAAATCACAAAATCACACGAAATCCGTTATAAGGCCCAAACAGAACCGCACCATGTGTGCACTTAACCCACAAATCATAACTCCTTGTAGCACAGAAGAGGAACACCTAGAACATATCGAAACATGAACAAGCTCACTCTAACCGAATGACACACCCCTCAACACTAACAGTTCTGAGTCAACAAATCTGACTCGATATAGAATACACATCAGCCCTCCAAAATTTCACAATGACCTAACCATAACACGTACTACCATCTAGCTAACTTTGGCCCCATCTTCACAATCCGCAACCCCGAAACAATTTGCCTTTGAGAACTCCCAGTCTCTGAATCCATAGAACACCTGAATCACCATAGCCGATTCCAACTCTGCCACTCGAATGACTAAAACATTTATCATACATAATTATCCCCACAAAAAATATTTCTATAATCCTTCCATGCCACATAGCAAAAATCTAAATATCAGCAGTCGATCAACCAGACGAGTACTGCAATACCAATGAAGCATTCGAAGTCAGAACACATTGCGCCTTCTGAAATGAGCACCCTTTTCAGGCAATACCAAGTGGTAATAGAATTCACCAAGCCATCCGAAATCGTCCATGTTGTCTAAGAATTCATGGCCTTCCCTTCAAAACTAAACTGTGACCTTGCACATGCAAATCTCAATCCCACAAAACACACCGCATTTATCATGCCATCATATGGAAAATACGAAAATTACATAATCAACTCTGAGTCACATGCAGAATACATACCCGGTCAGTCAGAAACCAGCCACTTGATCCCATCCAAGAGATAATTATAATACACAACATGCTCATCATGCTTGCAGGAAATATCTATCTCAAACCGTGGTAGAAACCATCGAGAACTCTCTGAAACCCATTTGCACATAACCAAACCATCATAACTAAATCTCTCTAACTCCATTAAGCCATGCAGGTCACCAAACCCAAGAGTATTGCTACAAAACACATGTAGAAACTCACCACATCATAAGCACCCAAAGAACCGATCATATCTATCAATGTGTTGATCCAACCTACTACTAAATTGTCTTATTTCTCTGAGTTCCTTCTGAATTGCCCTCAAGTTGACATTTTCCCTTGCTAGAACACCACAATCCTCAACCAAAACTCACCACACGAGATCCTGGCATACAACCACACTTCCTTAAGGCCTATAAGCTGTTGTATTCCCTCTTAAGCTCCCCAAAAGTACAACAACCGAGGCATCCACTCTTAAGAGACCTTCTGTGAATCTAAAGTTGTTTCCTTCACCTTCTTGATACTGAAATGTAGAATCCATAATTATATAGAAATACTGCAAGTCCTGACACCATCCGATACAAATCTCATATTTTAGCCATATACAAGTCCAAAAAATTCTCAATTGCCACATATAAATCTTGAATCCATTATAACCTTCTCGAGAGTCATCCACTCTGCTCAAATCTCAATTGCACCACCCAAGCGGGTCGAACGACCTGTGCCCTATTAGCAATACAATACCCAAAGAAAAAACACCGCCTTAATGCAACCGAGTAAATTCCTACTCTATGCGCACTACATCCGTCATGAATAATAACTCAAATCATTCCATGATTTCCATATATCCATAAAGCGTAATATGACCCGTATCCAGAAATTCCTTTACTCGAGTCATACTCTATCTCAACCTTTGAAAGTCATATCTGATTCACATGTATGCCTCAAACCGAAATCAGTCTGACACATAACTACGCAATCAAATCGTCGATAGCAGACTCCCTCACTTGGCTCAAAGCCATAGAACAAAACACTCGATAACTCATAATACCCATACTCTATTACTGCCATAATCCAACACCGAAATTCAATTCAATCCTTCATAAGCTCATGTAACACAAACCATCTAATACCTCAAATAATCTATAAATCTCGCATTCATCCTCGTGACGGTCAGGTAAACTATTACAACCGATCTAACTCAAATCGCACAAATATGACCCACTGATAGGAAGGAAGGCCTCCACATAACATCATAAGGGTCACACATCCGTAGATTACCCCGCAAGTGATAATCCACTTACTTAGTCTCAAACTGACATCTCTCTATGCCCTTTCACAACCATGACTAATACGCAGACCCTTAATCTTCCCGAGTCCGAACTCATCAACAAGACATGAAAATCTACTTCGTTCTGCAAATAAACAACATAAAAGATTTCACATTATGATCATAACTCGAGACTATACAACACATTAAGACAGAAATCAAGCACCCAATAGTCCTTTTTATATCTCAAGAAAACTCTTCTCATCACGTTCAAACCATCTGAACACATCCTGCAATCACATCATACTTCATCATATAGCCATCCAACCACTCATCGAGCCATAAATTCTACTCATAGGGACACTACCGGACATATAAGTCCAAAAGTATATACTCACACAACTGAAACTACTGAGCCTAAGCTAAACCTGGCCTCAAGTCCTCCAAACTGGCTCATCACCAAAACACAAAAAATACATCTCGCACCTCATCCATGGAATACACAAGTTGTCGATATGCAGCTGATACCGAGCGCTTACGTACGCATACAAGTGAGTGGAAGGAATTCAAAGCGATACACTTCACTCTGAATCAATGCCGCACGATAAGGAAAAAAAGATGGGAAGTTTATCCTAAAAGCCATGTAGCCTCTCGAATATAGGTATGGACATCATCATACCGATCCGTAAGACTCTACTAGACACTTGCTCATGACTCGTAGAACCTGTAAACCTAGAGCTCTTATACCAACTTGTCACGACCCCAAATCCAACTAGCCGTGATGGTACCTAACCCAACCCGTTAGGAAAGACAATTAACAACTATCCAATTTAATGAGATTTATTAAGAGAAGAAATGATAATACAACTGCTTTTATACAAAGAATTTTCCAAGGACTGGTAGTACAAATCATGAGCTTCTAAGATTTAGATTTATACAAACTGAATTGAAATAATTACAACATCTATTTGGAATGTAACTGGACAGAATTTAAATCTAATGCTACCAAGGACAAGTGATAGCCATAACTGGAATGCAAGTATATCTTCAAATCTAACTCCCACCGTACACAGCAACATCAGCATCCAACATCATCACGCAAGGTACAGAAGTGTAGTATGAGTACAACTGACCCCATGTACTCAATAATTAACAAACCTAACCTTAGGTTGAAAGTAGTGACGAGCTGGGACAAGGGTCAGAGTCCAACTCCATTAACCAGCAACAGTTCATAACAACATAATAAAAATGGTGTAAGAAAATAACTCAGAGGTAAAATGCTCAACTCGTTCACAGTTACGGAAAGATAGGCATATTTTTCAAAAATGTCAGTAAAACTCAATTCTTTTCACCAGATCACCAAAGATATGAGTAAGTCTGAAAGCTGTGATTTATCCTAAAAATCTTTCAACAATAATTAAGATGTTTCATTTTCAGATAGCATGAAAAAAGTACATCTCTATACTCACATGTCCATATACAAGTGAAATCATGAATGTCGCCCAAAACTGGGTAGCATGAGGAAATGCATCTCTATGCTTGTATCTCAAATACGCATGTCAAATGCAATGCATCTCAGTGATGAACTCATGTACTCACACTCTCAGAGTACTCAATCTCACTGTCTTGTATTATTCTCACTCATCATGCTCAATACTCAACACACTTAGTCATTCAGTATTGTACAGCGCAGATCCAGCCCAAACATAAATAAATACTCACACTCAATCACTCAGTATTGTACAGAATAGATCCAGCCCAGGGTAGATCCAGCCCAAATGTAAATAAATCCAGGGCAGATCCAGCCCAATGCAAATGAATCCAAAGCAGATTCAAGCCAAAAAATCAATAGCAATTGTGCTCATTGTGGGTGTGCAGACTCCGGAGGGGCAGATCCAGCCCAAGCATTATAATAAGCCAAATCCTAGCATGAATCAATAAAACATGTTGCGGCACGCCAATTTCTCCGACTCCAAATAGATGTTCAAAACTTGAAAATTCACTTTATGAAATTGTAGATAAAATCCCCTAATTTCTCTTAAAAGTTCATAATCAAATTACCAAAATGAAGATAGATTCACGAAATATAATCAAAACAAAGTGTAGAACACTTACCCCAATCCACGTGATGAAAATCGCTTCCAAAATCGCCGAATTCCGTGGCCTATAGCTCAAAATATGGCAAAAATTGACAACCCTCGATTTATAGTTTATGCATAGCATTGTTCGCACTTGCGACACATTAGCCGCTTTTGCAGCGTCACTTTTGTGACCAAAATCACTCTTATGCGGAAAGGCACTTGAGGCTTGCCTTCGCACCTGCGGTACAAACTCCGCTTCTGCGCACATGCAGGTGCGAGTCCAAATCGCGCTTCTGCGATGCCATTCGCTTCGGCGCCCAAACTCACCGCATATGCGCCTTCGCATATGCGAAGAAACCTCTGCTTCTGTGATTCCACTGCCGATTTTGCGGCTCCGCAGGTGCGGTCACACCAGAAACCCTGCCAAACCAGCCTAGCCAAAGATGATCCAAACGAACCGAATCTCGTCTGAAACTCCTCCGAGCCACTGCGGACCCCATCTGAATATATCAACAAGTTTTGAAACATAACACGTGCCTACTCGAGGCCTCAAATCACGCATAACAACATTGAAACAATGAATTGCACCTCAAATCAAACTTGATGAACCTTTGAACTTTCAACTTCCAAAACTCGCGCCGAAACATATCAAATCAACTCGAAATGAACTCAAATTTCGTACACAAGTCCCAAATGACATAACGAATCAATTCAAATTCCTGGAACCACAATCCGAACCTAATTTCATCAAAGTCAACTTCCGGTCAAACTTATGAATATTCCAAACCTTCAAACTTTTAACTTTCGCCAATTAGTGTTGAAAACTTCTAGAAATATCCAAATGAAAATCTATGCATATGCCCGAGTCCAAAATCACCATCCGAACCTAGCGGAACCATCGAAACTCCGTTTCGAGGTCAAATTCATGAAAGGCCTCACAAGTTTCCAGATCTGTGGAAATGCTTCACACCAGATCTGTTCAAGCATTTCCATGAGGTACCGAACCTCATAATCACAGCTCACGGGTCCTAATTAATGAACCCTAATCACTCTGTATCTTGTGCCCACATTATAACTCATAACCGCACGGATAACTCACTTGCCAATAGACAATCCTCACACATAAGGCAAGTAGACAAGAGTATGTATGATGGTCAATGACGTCAGGATTCATCTTCTAAAACCGATATGGGTGATTTAACTACGTATATGCTTGTCCAAGTGTTCTACCACAATTCAAGTCAACAAATAAGAGCAGAGACAATGAATGGCACATAAGAAACGATCATCACGAAATGAACAGTGTAATAAAGACAGCAATGAAGTTGAAGCATCGACTAGCACAACAAGATTAGCTACATAGAACTAACAAAGTAGTTTGACACGGGGGAAGACAATTAATAGTATGCTAAGAAGACAACAATCAAAGACAAGTACAAAAGAATGGGGAAATAACAACAAGGTACTGCCTCGTAGTCTCAAATCATAAAATGAATAACAACTTTTCTTATATCACCGCGGGAGCCTTTATATTTAGTTTTGAAAATCGTTTTTTCCGAAATAGCATCACACGTTTTAGCCCATCTTATCACACCGTATGGCTTCTAGTAGTTCCCCTACTAGCCACGCGTTTCAAGCCCATCTTATCTCACTACATGTGTTTTAACACCCAGACCTGATACCACCGCATGCGTATCAATAATAACAACACGGCAGAAACCTCATGCAACACAATAACAACCGCATGGCAGAAACCTCGTGCAAACACAATAACAACCGCACGGCAAAAATCTCGTGCAAAAAAAATAACAATCTTTTCAATAATAACATGTGTGTCAAAATATAACAACTCAACAAAATAACTTTCACAATATTTGCCCATATGCCACAACATTTTCTCAAAATAGTTTCAATATCACAACCACGCATAGCCCTCGGCTCACCAACACTGAATACAATAGCAACAACATTAATAACACGAGAATACGACAAGAAATCAACACAAGAACTTCATAACACAAAAATAAAATGGAAGAACGAACTCACAAAGAAAGACACAACAGGGAAATAATAGTCTCAACAAGAATAGTTCAACAAGGGAGAGGTAATGTGTAACAATGATTCCACGAAAGTGCAATTCGACAACAAGAGAGATAGCACGAATCAATGACCCCAAATAAGAATACGTCAACAATAAAAGGGATAACAAACTTCTATTAAGGCTAAGCAATTACGGAAGAGATAATAATTATATCAATTAAGGTTAAGCAATTACGAAAAGATAATATATTTCAATTAAGGTTAAGCAATTACGGAAAGGATAGCATGACGATAAAAGAGGCAACTTCAGTTAAGGCACATAAGTGTTTAATCGGCAATAAGGGTAAAACATGAAGCAATTAATTTCAATTAAGATACGTAAGGGTGAATTTAGCAAATGGGGGATTTAACATGACAAACAACTTCATATCTAATGAACTTAAGAACCTAAAAGCCCTAAACAGTTAAATTTCAACAAATAAGCCCGAGCACGTACTCGTCACCTCGCGAACACGGCCTTCACATGACACAATTAGCACAAATGACTCAAATCTTAAGGGGTACTTCCCCTATATAAAATTAGGCAGGATACTTACCTCAAGGAAGCTAGTCTGTTACTCTAAAATGACCTTCTCGAGTGAAACAACCTCCAGATGGCTCAAATCTAGCCAAAATAACATCAAATCATAAATAAAACTCATAGGAAATAATTATGGATAATAAAGCTTCAATATTTAACAAGAACTAAAAAGTCAACCCAAAAGATAATCCCCGGGCCCGCACCTCAGAACCCGATAAAATTCGCAAAATTCGAACACTCATTCCGATACGAGTTCAACCATACCAAAATTATCAACTTCCGATATCAATTTCGTCGTTCAAATCATCATTTTACACTTTTAAAAGATTTTACAAATTTTCCCAAATTTTCAACTTAATTCTCTAATTTAATGATGAAAACAAAGATAAAACCATGAATTAAAATCAAAACCGGGTAAAGATCACTTACCCCAATCAACCACGTGAATAACCCCTCAAACATTGCTCAAATCCAAGGTCTCTAGCTCAAAAGATGGAAAATTGACAAAACCCACGATTTAGGAAATATATTCTGCTGCCCAGCGATTTACACATCGCGATCGCGGAAATGCAATTGCGATCGCGAAGAAGGAAATGATCGCTGCCAAGAAATTATACTACGCGATCGCGAACAAATACATGCAATCGCGAATAAGGGAACAACTGATGCCCCAAGAATGTACTACGCGATCGCGAACCAAAATGTGTGATCGCGAAGAGAAAATACACCAGCTGCTAAAGCTGAGCTACGCGAACGCGGATCTCTGAATGCGAACACGATGAAGGAGAATGTACATGTTCGCGATCGCGAACCTTATACTGCGAACATGAAGAAGGAAAATGGGTCACTCACCAAACAGCCTACGCGATCGCATTTGTGCCTTCGTGATCGCGTAAAAGGACATCAGACACTAGAACTTCAGCATTCCAATAAGAAAATGGCCTGTGGCCCATCCAAAACACACCCGGGGCCCCAGGACCCCGTCGAAACATGCCAACAAGTTTCATAACATGGACTTGTTCGAGGCCTCAAATCACATCAAACAAACGTCGAAACTACAAATCGCACCACGAATCGAACTTATAAATTTCCAAATCTTCTAACTTCTACAACTGGCGCCAAAACATATCAAATCAACCCGGAATGTTGTCAAATTTTGCATGCAAGTTTCAAATGGCATAACGGAGCTAATCCAACTCTCGAAATCGTATTCTGGCCCCGATATCACCAAAGTCAACTCTTGATCAAATCTCTCAACCTTCCAAACCTTCAATTTTCTAATTTTTGCCGAAATGATTCAAATTACCTTACGGACCTCCAAATCCAAATCCGGACACACGCCTAAGTCTAAAATTACCATACGAAGCTATAGGAATCAACAAAACGTCATTTCGGAGTCGTCTATACAAAAGTCAAATTTCGGTCAACTCGTACCACTTAAGCTTTAAAAATAAGAATCATTCTTCCAAATTGACCCTAAATCCTCCGAAAACCGATCTCGGCCACACACGCAAGCCATAACACATAATATGAAGCTGCTCGAGACCTAAATCCATCGAACGGGACGCCAATTCTCAAAATGACCGTCCGCGTCGTTACAGACATTTTCACCAAGCAAATTCAATTTCAACAAATGGGCACACAAAAAAAAACAAAGAAACTCACAAAATTTCATTTCTCAAAGGAAAAATATTGATCACAAAAGAAAACTTCTATTAAAATGAAATCCATTTATTCCACAAGCTTCTTCACTGTGAAACAATTAAAGATTCAATCTTTGAATTCTGAATCATTCGAATTTATCACTAAAACTTATGGGTCTTTTTAATATAACAAAAAAACTCATGGGTCTTCGAGGAAAAAACTGATACTTAGTTACAGTAGAAGTTTAGTGGAGAGTGATCAACTGCGGTGGGATGTACGGAAGCGAGATATGGATGCAATTGAATCATTGGGAAGGAGGGTGACAGTAGGGGATGTTGCTAGTAAGGCTGGTCTTCAGTTGAGTGAAGCACATATAGCTTTGCAATCTTTGGCTACTGATTCTAATGGCTTCTTGAAGGTAAAATTTCTGATCCTTTTTTTATGTTTTGAGATGCTAATGTTACTAATTTTGCATATTGTAACGTCAATTTGACTTTGTAATATATGTGTAATTTAGTATGGTTAAAAAACTTTTTATGACTGTAATTTTCGGGCCAGCTTGTCTGTGGACTATTTCACCTGATGTATGTATCCCTGCCAGAATGACTTGTATGTTTGTTTAGGAAGAAATTTGTAATTTAAAGAATGATTTGTATGTTTGTTTTCAAAAATATATTAGTACTAAATAGTAGTATTTGGAAATGCTAATGTTAGTAAACTTCTGATATTTTTTATGCTACCTTGCCTTTTTTTTCTTTTTGACAAAGTTGCCTATGATTTAATTTGGGTTATATAGACAATCCAACTTTTAGATAGGTTAACTTGGGTTGTGCTCGATTTGATCCATTAATGAATTTATTTCCATCCAACTCGCAAGGATTGGTGTTTTAATATTTACTACTTCCGTCTCATTTTATGTGATGGTGTTTGACTGACATGAAGCTTAAGAAATAAAAATTAATGAAACTTGTAGTATAAAACAAGTCATAAAAATCTGTGTGATCATAATTGAGAAATATAAAGTTAAATTATTTTTAAATGTATAAATACGTCTTCTCTTTTGGGACAAACTAAAAAAGAAAGTATCACATATCTTGCAATGTATCCCAAACATGTGAAGGAATGAGTTAGGAGCAGAGGAAAGTAACTAACAATCTTCCAATAGCTGGATGTGTGACAGAAATTAGAAGTTCTGTTTTCAGAACTGTGTATTGAGTTTCTTATTATAAAACTTAAAAATAAATAAAAGAATTGTGTGCTGTGTTTTCTGATAAGTTTCTTCAAGACTCTTCATTTCTGCAATTGAGTCCTCTTAATATTTGTGGAATACTATTCATAATTAAACATTTATTTTTTCGTTTGACAAATCCTATGCTTCACCTCAACTGTTGAACTAGACCATGTAATTATTGTATATTTGATTTTTCGGTTAATATGGTTTTGATAGGTGTCTGATGAAGGTGATGTCCTATATGTGTTTCCCGAGAATTATCGATCAAATCTTGCTGCTAAATCCCTCCAATATTGTCGGTTGCTGAATGTATTATATTGTCTGTTCTGGTAATTTTTAATTTGACCTTTTTACTTATTGAAGAAAAAGTTGTTTCTATGTTAACTTTTGTTACATGGTCTATTTTCTTAAGTAGATTTAAAGGCCTGGCTTGTAGCCTCTTTTTGGGCTTTGGAATAAATTCATCTACAACAACAACAACCCAGTATAATCTCACTAGTGGGGTCTGGGGAGGGTAGTGTGTACGCAGACCTTACCCCTACCCTGGGGTAGAGAGGCTGTTTCCAAATGACCCTCGGCATCCTTCCCTCCAAGAACTCCCCACCTTGCTCTTGGGGTGACTCGAACTCACAACCTCTTGGTTAGAAGTGGAGGGTGCTTACCATCAGAGCAACCCACCTTGTCAATATAAATTCATCTACAACAACAACAACCCAGTATAATCTCACTAGTGGGGTCTGGGGAGGGTAGTGTGTACGCAGACCTTACCCCTACCCTGGGGTAGAGAGGCTGTTTCCAAATGACCCTCGGCATCCTTCCCTCCAAGAACTCCCCACCTTGCTCTTGGGGTGACTCGAACTCACAACCTCTTGGTTAGAAGTGGAGGGTGCTTACCATCAGAGCAACCCACCTTGTCAATATAAATTCATCTACAACAACAACAACCCAGTATAATCTCACTAGTGGGGTCTGGGGAGGGTAGTGTGTACGCAGACCTTACCCCTACCCTGGGGTAGAGAGGCTGTTTCCAAATGACCCTCGGCATCCTTCCCTCCAAGAACTCCCCACCTTGCTCTTGGGGTGACTCGAACTCACAACCTCTTGGTTAGAAGTGGAGGGTGCTTACCATCAGAGCAACCCACCTTGTCAATATAAATTCATCTACAACAACAACAACCCAGTATAATCTCACTAGTGGGGTCTGGGGAGGGTAGTGTGTACGCAGACCTTACCCCTACCCTGGGGTAGAGAGGCTGTTTCCAAATGACCCTCGGCATCCTTCCCTCCAAGAACTCCCCACCTTGCTCTTGGGGTGACTCGAACTCACAACCTCTTGGTTAGAAGTGGAGGGTGCTTACCATCAGAGCAACCCACCTTGTCAATATAAATTCATCTACAACAACAACAACCCAGTATAATCTCACTAGTGGGGTCTGGGGAGGGTAGTGTGTACGCAGACCTTACCCCTACCCTGGGGTAGAGAGGCTGTTTCCAAATGACCCTCGGCATCCTTCCCTCCAAGAACTCCCCACCTTGCTCTTGGGGTGACTCGAACTCACAACCTCTTGGTTAGAAGTGGAGGGTGCTTACCATCAGAGCAACCCACCTTGTCAATATAAATTCATCTACAGTCTAATAAAATCATTTGCATTTTAATACAATGAGATATTATAATTCCCTGCATCCCAAAAAGAATAATAGGATTCAGAGCACGAAGGTTAAAAAGCATATAATTTTCAGTTTGAATTTAAATATTGATTACATATTCAGAGATTTCATAAAAAGAGCATTACAATTTCTTATAATTAAAATATTTAAAATGTTAAAAAGAAATGCATTTATTTCGATTATCATGTCTTAAAAGATAGAGGTGGTGCCTTGCCAAATGTCCTTAAAAGTAGATTGATCAGCACGTTTTGTTAATCCACTCCTTATTAGGTGTTGAATTATCTCGAACTACTAGGGGCTAGGGAGGCATTGGTACCGAATTAATAGCTTTGCGTATGGTAATTTCTTGCAAGCATGTAAGTTTTGTCGACTTTTATACTAAAGATTTGCAATTTCTTAGAGTTGTATTGGCAGGTTATGATATTCTATTCTTTATTTCATTTCTGATAAGCATGGAAATTCTATCAGTGTCCAGACTTGGTGTGAAACACTTTTTTTTATAAGGAACTTGGTGTCAACACTTTTCCCCGGCACCAAGAGAAGTTGGTGTTCAGATGGGCTTGACTATCAAGTTTAGCATTCTTCCTTTAACTAGTTTTATGGTTGAATACATAGTTTACACATCAACTTTGTAGCGAAATTTCTATTACATATCTCTCTTTTACGAGAAATCTTTTATACACTTAACCTGTTAAAAGTGTGTCTAAGACACACTACTTTTGATTAGATAGCACTTGTGTATTTACACACACAAAAAAGCATGTGAAGCCCGTAAAAAATTTTATTTTTTGTCTCCCTTCCACACAGGAACCCCTCCCCCTCCCCCTCGTCTTCTTCCTCAGACCCCCCC